>PVKP010047815.1:0-17110 GCA_004027715.1 Plecturocebus donacophilus | reverse complement strand
GTCCTTATAATAGAATGATTTATAAGCCTTTGGATATATACCCAGTAATGGGATTGCTGGGTCAAATGGAATTTCTATTTCTAGGTCCTTGAGGAATCGCCACACTATCTTCCACAATGTTTGCACTAATTTACACTCCCACCAACAGTGTAAAAGCATTCCTATTTCTCCACATCCTCTCCAGCATCTGTTGTCTCCAGAATTTTTAATGATCACCATTCTAACTGGTGTGAGATGGTTTCTCAATGTAGTTTTCATTTTCATTTGTCTAACGACCTAACACCATAAAAATCTTAGAAAAAAACCTAGGCAAAACCAAGCAGGACATAGGCATAGGCAAGGACTTCATGACTAAAACACCAAAAGCATTGGCAACAAAAGCCAAAATAGACAAAGATTTTTTTTAAAAAAATTGAGGATCAACAAATTCAAGGAAAGGTATGATGGAAAATTCCTAGTTTCCATTTACAGCAAAATAGAAATTGTCCCTAAAAGTATTCTACTGAGAGGGTGTGATCACCGCATTTCCAAACGAGGTACCAGGTGCATCTCAATGGGACAGTTTGCACAGTGGGTGTAGCCCAAGAAGAGCAAGCCAAGGCAGGGTAGGGCACTGCCTCAACCAGAAGGTGTAATCCCTGGTGGACAACCTGTCCCCATACAACAGAGGTCATCAGGGTGTTTTCCAGCCACCCCATCACTCGAGTTTGGATACTGTGCTTCTCCCACAGTTTTTACCACCCACAGACCAAGAGATTCCCTGGCTGAAAAGTGCCACGAGTTTCCAGCACAGCTGTTTCAGTCGGCGCTGTGGGTTTCACACAAAAACTCACACAAATCTGGGTGGCTGTTTCAACTGGTGCCTGGAATGCCTGGGAGACAGGGTTGCCCATTCAACTAAATAAGAAGGTGCTAAAAGCAGGGAGCCAGGTGATCTGGCTCAGTGGGTCCCATCCCCACAAAAACCAGTAATCTTAAATGCTCTAGATTGAGAGTTTCACAGCAAGCACAGCTGGACTTGGGATGGTCCAGCTCTCGGTGGAGAAGGGCGTCTGCCATAACCGAGGCAGTCCACCAACACCGAGGAATTCCACTATTACTGAGGCAGTCCACCATTACTGATGCAGTCCACATTACTGAGGCAGACTGCCATTACCAAGGTAGTTCTAACTGTACCTTTGTAAAGAAAATTACATGGAAGTTTACACAGCAGCTGGGCACAGACCGTGGCAGCTCAACAATGCCTCTGCTGGCAGACTGTGACTAGACTATCTCCTTCTTGGGCAGGACATCTCTGAAAAAAGGCAGCAGCACATCAGGAACTGATAAATAAAGCCCCACATTCCCGGGACAGAGCATCTGGGAAAAGAGGTGGTTATGAGTTCCTCTGCAGCCGACTTAAATGTACCTGCCCAGCAGGTCTGAATGGAAGAACAGAGCTCCCAGCACAGCACTTGAGCTCTGATAAGGGACAGACTGTCTCCTCAAGTGGATCCCCAACCCCTGTATATCGAAAGAAGCACCTCATAAAGGAGATCTCTGGCTAACATCTGGTGGAAACCCTTCTGGGACAAAGATATCAGAAGAAGAAACTGGCAGCAACCCTTACTGTTCTGCAGCCCCCGTGGGTGATTTCCAGGCAAGCAGGGTCTGGAGTAGACCTCCGCAGCAGAGAGGCCTGACTGTTAGAAGGAAAACTAAAAAACAGAAAGAAATAGCTCCAACATCAACAAAATGGACATCTACTCAAAGATCCCATCTGAAAGTCACCAACTACAAAGACCATAGGTAGGTAAATACACAAATATGGGAAGAAACCAGCACAAAAAGGATGAAAACACCAAAAACCAGAACATCTCTCCTCCTCCAAGGGATCACAACTCCTCACCAGCAAGGGAACAAAGCTGGATAGAGAATGAGTCTGAGGAATTGACAGAAGCAGGCTTCAGAAGGTGGGTAATAGCAAACTTCTGTGAGATAAAAGAACATGTTCTCATCCAATGAAAATACACTAAGAACCTTGAAAAAAGGTTAGACAAAATGCTAACTAGAATAACCAGCTTACAGAAGAACATAAATGAATTGATGGAGCTGAAAAACACAGCATGAGAACTTCATGAGGCATACACAAGTTGCAATAGCCAAACTGACCAAGGAGAAGAAAAGATATCAGAGATTGAAGATCAACCCAAGGAAATAAAATAAGAAGGCAAGATTAGAGAAAAAAAGAGTGAAAAGAAATGAACAAAGCCTCTAAGAAATATGGGATTATGTGAAAAGACCTAATCTACATTTGATCAGTGTACCTGAATGTGACGGGGAGAATGAATCCAAGCTGGAAAACACTCTTCAGAAGATTATCCAGGAGAACTTCTGCAACCTAGCAAGGCAGGCCGAAATAAGTCCAGGAAATACAGAGAACACCACAAAGATATTCCTCAAGAAAAGTAACCCCAAGTTACATAATCGTCAGATTCACTATGGTTGAAA
Source organism: Plecturocebus donacophilus (assembly GCA_004027715.1). NCBI lineage: Eukaryota > Metazoa > Chordata > Mammalia > Primates > Pitheciidae > Plecturocebus > Plecturocebus donacophilus. The sequence goes on along the minus strand of PVKP010047815.1, from coordinate 14,620 downwards.
TTAAGGAAAAAATGCTAAGGGCAGCCAGAAAGAAAGGTTGGGTTACTCACAAAGGGAAGCCCATCAAACTCATAGCAGATCTCTTGGCAGAAACACTACAAGCCAGAAGAGAGTGGAGGCCAATATCCAACATTCTTAAAGAAAAGAACTTTCAACCTAGAATTTCATATCCAGCCAAACTAAGCTTCATAAGTGAAGGAAAAATAAAATCCTTTATAGACAAGCAATTGCTCAGAGATTTCATCACCACCAGGCCTGCCTAACAAGAGCTCCTGAAAGAAGAACTAAGCATGGGAAGGTACAACCCATGACAGCCACTCCAAAAACATACCAAATGGTAAAGACCATTGACACAATGAAGAAACTCCATCAACTAACAGGCAAAACAACCAGCTACCATCAAAATGGCAGGATCAAATTCACACGTAACAATATCAACCTTAAATGTAAATGGGCTAAATGCCCCAATCAAAAGACACAGACTGGCAAATTAGATAAAAAATCAAGACCCATTGGTGTGCTGTATTCAGGAAACTCATCTCACGTGCAAGGACATATATAGGCTCAAAAAAAGGGATGGAAGAAGATTTACCAAGCAAACGAAGAGCAAAAAAAAATCAGGAGTTGCAATCTTAGTCTCTGATAAAATAGACATTCAAGCAACAAAGAGAAAAAGAAGGGCGTTACATAATGGTAAAAGGATCAATGCAACAAGAAGAGCTAACACTCCTAAATATATATGCACCCAATGCAGGAGCACCCAGATACATAAAGCAAGTTCTTAATGACCTACAAAGGGACTTAGACTCCTACACAATAATAGTGGGAGACTTCAACACTCCACTGTCAATATTAGACAAATCAATGAGACAGAAAATTAACAAGAATATCCAGGATTTGAACTCAGATGTGGACCAAGCAGACCTAATAGACATCTATACAACTCTCCATCCCATATCCACAGAATATACACTCTTCTCAGCACCATGACTCACCTACTCAAAAATTGACCACATAATTGGAAGTAAATCACTCCTCAGCAAATGCAAAAGAATGGAAATCATGAAAAACAGACTCTCAGACCACAGTGCAATCAAATTAGAACTCAGGATTAAGAAACTACCTCAGAACTGCACAACTTCATGGAAACTAAACAACTGGCTCTTGAATGTTGACTGGATAAATAATGAAATGAAGGCAGAAATAAAGATGTTCTTCGAAACCAATGAGAATGAAGACACAACATAGCAGAATCTCTGGGACACATTTAAAGCAGTGTCTAGAGGGAAATTTATGGCAATAAATGCCCACATGGGAAGCGAGAAAAGATCTAACACTGACACCCTTTCATCAAAATCGAAAGAGCTAGAGGAGCAAGATCCATAAAACTCAAAAACTAGTAGAAGACAAGAAATAACTAAGATCAGAGCAGAACTGAAGGAGATAGAGACAAAGAAACCCTTCAAAAAATCAATAAATCCAGGAGCTGGTTTTTTGAAAAGATCAACAAAGCAGACCACTAGCAAGATTAATAAAAGAGAAAAGAGAGAAGAGTCAAATAGATGCAATAAAAAATGATAAAGGAGATATCACCACTGATTCCACAGAGATTAATACAAACAACTCTATGCACATAAACCAGTAAACCTGTAAGAAATGGATAAATTCCTGGATGCTAGCACCCTCCCAAACCTAAAATAGGAAGAAGTTGAAACCCTGAATAGAATAATAACAAAGGCTGAAGTTGCGGCAGCAATTAATAGTCTGCCAACCAAAAAAAGCCCAGGTCCAGATGGGTTCACAGCCAAATTCTACCAGACATACAAAGAGGAGCTGGTACCACTCCTTCTGAAACTATTCCAAACAATACAAAAAGACGGAATCCTTCCCAAATCATTTCATGAGACCAACATCATCCTGATACCAAAACCTGGAAGAGACTCAACAAAAAAAGAAAACTTCAGGCTGATATCCATGAAGAACATAGATGCAAAAATCTTCAAAAAAAAATACTGGCAAACCGATTGCAACAGCACATCAAAAAGCTTGATCCATCACGATCAACTAGGCTTCATCCTGGAAATGGAAGGCTGGTTCATCATACACAAGTTTATAAATGTAATCCACCACATAAACAGAACCATAGACAAAAAAAACACACAATTATCTCAACAGATGCAGAGAAGGCCTTCAAGAAAATTCAACAGCCCTTTATGAGAAAAACTCTCAGTAAACTAGGTATCAATGGAATGTATCTCAAAATAATAAAAGCTATTTACAACAAACCCACTGCCAATATCATACTGAATGGGCAAAAACTGGAAGCATTCCCTTTGAAATCTGGCACTAGACAAGGATGCCCTCTCTCACCCCTCCTATTCAATATAGTATTGAAAGTTCTAGCAAAAACAATCAGGCAAGAAAAATAAATAAAGGGTATTCAAACAGGAAAGGAGGAAGTCAAATTGTCTCTATTTGCAGATGACATGATTGTATATTTAGAAGACCCCATTGTCTCAGCCCAAAATCAACTTAAACTGATAAGCATTGTCAGCAAAGTCTCAGAATACAAAATCAATGTGCAGAAATCACAAGCATTCCTATACACCAATAACAGTCTAACAGAGAGCCAAATCAAGAATGAACTGCCATTCACAATTGCTACAAAGAGAATAAAATACCTAGGAATACAACTAACAAGGAACGTAAAGGACCTCTTCAAGGAGAACTACAAACCACTGCTCAACAAAATAAGAGAGCATACAGATCAAAAAACCTTCCATGCTCATAGTTAGGAAGAATCAAGATTGTGAAAATGGCCATACTGCCCAAAGTAATTTATAGATTCAACGCTATCCTCATCAAGCTACCAATGACCTTCTTCACAGAGCTGGAAAAAACCACCTTAAACTTCATATGGAACCAAAAGAGAGCCTGTATAGCCAAGACAATCCTAAGCAAAAAGAACAAAGCTGGAATCATCACACTACCTGACTTCAAACTATACTGCAAGGCTACACTAATCAAAACAGCATGGTACTGGTACCAAAACAGAGATATAAACCAATGAAACAGAACAGAGGCCTCAGAGACAACACCACACATCTACAACCATCTTTGACAAATCTGTCAAAAACAAGCAGGGGTCTTCAACTAACCTGACAAAAGCAAGCAATGGGGAAAGGATTCCCTGTTTAATAAATGGTGTTGGGAAAACTGGCTGGCCATATGCAGAAAGCTGAAACTGGATCCCTTCCTGACACCTTACACTAAAATTAACTCCAGATGGATTAAAGACTTAGACATAAGATCTAACACCATAAAAATCCTAGAAGAAAACCTAGGCAAAACCATTCAGGACATAGGTATAGGAAAAGACTTCATGACTAAAACACCAAAAGCAATGTCAACAAAAGCCAAAATAGACAAATGGGATCTAATTAAACTCCAGAGCTTCTGCACAGCAATCCCATTATTGTTCTATTATAAAGACAAATGTACACATATGTTCGCTGTGGCACTGTTTACAATAGAAAAGACCTGGAAGCAACCCAAATGCCCATCAATGATAGACTGGACAAAGAAAATGTGGCACATATATACCATGGAATATTATGCAGCCATAAGAAATGATGAGTTAATGTCCTTTGTAGGGACATGGATGAATCTGGAAACCATCATTCTCAGCACACTGACACAAGAACAAAAAATCAAACATCATATGTTCTAACTGATAGGTGGGTGTTGAACAATGAGAACACATGGACACATGGAGGGGAGCATCACACACTAGGGTCTGTCTGGGGGGTATGGGAGGGACAGTAGAGGGGGAGGTTGGGGAGAGATAACATTAGGAGAAATGCCAGATACAGGTGACACGGGGATGGAGGCAGCAAACCACCTTGCCATGAATGTATCTATGCAATAATCCTGCATGATTTGTACATGTACCCCAGAACCTAAAGTACAATTTTAAAAAAGTATTCTGCTGAAGGTACATAAAAATGTGAAAAACAGCAACATAAAAAGGATTTTAAGTGTTTTTAATAAATAAAGGCGAAAAAGTTGGAGAATTAGAAGAAGAAAGACTTGAACACAATAGAAATTAGCTAAATCTGTGACTTTTGTCAATACAAAGTGAAATGAAGGGTGAAAAGTTTAGTTCTGGGTGGCAGCCAATATTTAAAACCCAAGGTCTCTGGTTTTATACTCTGCACAGAAATAGAAGGGAACTTTTCCTCTCATAAGGGGGCAGTTTGCACCCACAAATAAAGCCAGGACCCTCAAAAGGGCACACTCTTGTTTTAAGAACAGAAAAATTCTGTCCACGACCAGAGAATGAGTGATGTAAGTATTTCTCTAAGAACTCTGGATAGTCAAAAATAAACTAATAAATTTTAAAAAGCTTTCCCCAAAATTATAACTTTTGCCTCGTAAATTTTAAATTTTCACCTCTTTATAATCTGAAAGCCCTCAAGTCAAGAAATAAATTTAAGAATTTATCTTAGGTTGATTATTCCATGAAGCACTTGGCAGAATGTGTAAAGAAACAATTTATCAGAAGCTAGAGTTAGCAGTAAAAACAAACAAGAGGATTAGAACTCCAAGAATTTAAGAAGGCAAAATAATCTGATATAAAATATGTTTTAAGTAAGTAAATAAATAAAGTATACATACATAACATGAGTCAGAAATTGGTACACCCTATTGTTCCAATTTCTGACTCATGTTATGTATGTATACTAAGAAATCCCTATGAAAGAAAGATATGGTCATTGAAATTTACAAACAAATAGCAGAATGGATGTGAGTAAAAAGAAGATTAATAAACTAGAAAAACGGGTATCAGAAAATTTACACAGAATAAAGTATAGAAAGATTAATAAATGATAAACAAAAAGAAGAGTCTGAGAGATATGAAAGGTAAGACAAGATGGTCAACTTGTCATAGGATTTACAGGAAAGAATAGATAAATGGTAGGAAAGATCATAGACAACGAGATAATAGCCCGATTTTGAGAAGAATCATAAATTCTAAACAAGATAAATAAAACTAAATTTATCTCTAAATATAGTATAATAAAGTTCTTAACACCAAAAAGAAAAAGTTCTAAAAACAAGCCCAAGATAAAAGAAAGGTTATATATTAAAAATAACATTTAACTAATAACCAATTCCTTATAGTAATAGTAAAGAACAGATGATAATGAAAATAGCTTTATAGCAATGAAATAACGTAACTATTGATCCAGAATTCTGCAACCAAATAAATTATCATCTACTATTGGGTGCAAAATTAAAATATTTTTAATAAAGACTGCCATTAATTACAATTACTGAAAACTAAAGAATGTACTTTTGAAATAGAGAAAAAAGGAGAATTCAAATTAACAAATACAAAATGAAAAACTAGAAGATGTCCACAAACACAGTCATTAAAAGAATAACATATATGATGAAAAAAAAAAGCAGAATTTGATTTTGGGAAATTAAAGTGAATCACTAGAGACAGTGCAGATAAATTAAAAATTAATCAACTCACAAATATTAATGTCCCTTTCTACCACCGAGAAAATAGAATAGAAAATATTATGCCACTCTCTAGTGCAACAAAAAATCATTTACAAATTAATTTAGCAAAAATCTTCAGAGAAAAAATTTGAAATCTTAACAATGGCATAGAAATGGATCTAAATAAATGGAGGGATATACCAATCACAATGAGTTATTTACATTTCTCAGCTTAACACTGTGACCCTCTGCATGCTTACACATTTGTGAGCTTTCAGTAAACTATATAATTTCTTCAACTTCATTTCGTAATTTATGCACACATTATTATTTTCCAGGTTGAATCGCATATCTTGAATATATTAATTCTAACTGATATTGACACTTTATTTCAAGAAAATAGTTGTAACTATAGACCTTAACTTCAACTCAAAATAACAGAAGTTACAAGCATATTAGTGTACTAATACTAACTTCAGAAAAACTGACTTATTTCTGTTTATACTTGTTTTATTAAATCAGAATGTTACTCTGAGTTTGAGACAGTTTATATTCCTTGCCAACACTTGAAGTTAATGGACATATTAGTCCTGCCAACCATTTAAATTAGTGTTTGCCTGATTACTAATAAAATTAAGCATCTCTTTATATAATTATTAGCTATCCAGATTATATTTTTTGTGAATTGCTTGCTCATATACTTTGGCCCATGAAAATTTTTTTTTTATTTTAAATTCTGGTTTACAAATGCAGAACATGTAGGTTGGTTATATAGGTATACGTGTGCCATGGTGGTTTGCTGCACCTATCAACCCATTATCTAGGTTTTAGTTCCTGCATACATTAGCTATTTGGCCTAATGCTCTACCTCCCCTGAAACCCCACAATCTGAATGGCCCCTATGTGTGTTGTTTCCCTCCCTGTGTCCATGTGTTCTCATTATTCAACTCTCGCTTATGAGTGAGAAAATGTGGTGTTTGGTTTTCTGTTCCTGTGTTAGTTTGCTGAGGATGATGGCTTCCAGGTTCATCCGTGTCCCTATGAAGGATATGATCTCATTCCTTTTTATGGATGCATAGTATTCTATGATTTAAATGTACTACATTTTCTTTACCCAATCTATCAATGATGGGCAATGATAGACCAACCCAATGATGGTTCCATGTTTTTGCTATTGTAAATAGTGCCGCAATAAACATATGTGTGCATGTGCCTTTATAGTAGAATGATTTATGTTCTTTTGGGTATATAACCAGTAATGGGTTTGCTGGGTCAACTGGTATTTCTGGTTCTAGATACTGGTATTTCTGGTTCTAGAAGACAGTGAGGAATCGCCACACTGTCTTTCACAATTGTTGAACTGGTTTACACTCCCACCAAGAGTGTAAAAGAATACCTATTTCTCTATCCATATCCTCTCGAGCATTTGTTGTATCCTGACTTTAATGATCGCCATTCTAACTACTGTGAGATAACATCTCACTGTGGTTTTGATTTGCATTTCTGTAATGACCAGTGATGATGAGCTTTTTTCATGTGTTTTTTGGCCACATAAACGTCTTGTTTTGAGAAGTGTCTGTTCATATCCTTCACCCACTTTTTGAACTTTAGTAATCACCATTCTGACTGGCATAAGATGGTATGTTATTATGGCTTTGATTTGCATTTCTCTAATGATCAATGATGTTGAGCCTTTCTTCATATGTTTGTTGGCCACAAAAATGTCTTGAGAAGTGTCTTTTACATCCTTTGCCCACTTTTTGATGGGATTGTTTGTTTATTTATTGTAAATTTGTTTAAGTTCCTTGTAGACTCTGGATATCAGCCCTTTGTCAAATGGGTCACTTGCAAAAGTTTTCTACTATTCTCTAGGTTGCCTGTTCACTCTGATGATAGCTGCTTTGCTGTGCAGAAGCTCTTTGATTTAATTAGATCCCATTTGTCAATTTTGGCTTTTGGTGCAATTGCTTTTGGTGTTTTAGTCATGTGAAGTCTTTGCCCATGCCTATGTCCTGAATGTATTGCCTAGGTTTTCTTCTAGGTTGTTTTGGTTTGGAGTTTTACATTTAACTCTTCAATCCATATTAATTTTTGTATAAGGTGTAAGGAAAAGGTCCAGTTTCAGTTTTCTGTATATGGCTAGCCAGTTTTCCCAGAATCATTTATTAAATAGGGAATCCTTTTCCTGTTGCTTGTTTTTGTTAGATTTGTGGAAGATCAGATGTTTTTCGATGTATGGTATTATTTATGAGGTCTCTGTTCTGTTTCATTGGTCTACATGTCTGTTTTGGTACCAGTACCATGATGTTTTGGTTACTGTAGCCTTGTAGCATAGTTTGAAGTCAGGTAGTGTGATGCCACCAGTTTTCTTCTTTTGCTTAGGATTTTTATGGCTATACAGGCTTTTTTGTTGTTGTTTCATATGAAATTTACAGATTTTTTCTACTTCTATGAAGAATGTCAATGATAGTTTGATGGGAATAGCATTGAATCTATAAATTACTTTGGGCAGTATGGCCATTTTTGTATTGATTCTTCCTATCCATGAGGATGGAATGTTTTTACAATTATGTCCTCTCTTATTTCCTTGTGCAGTGGTTTGTAGTTTTCCTTGAAGAGGTCCTTCACTTCCCTGTTAGCTGTATTCTTAGGTATTTTATTCTATTTGTAGCAATTGTGAATAGGAATTTATTCATGATTTGGCTTTCTGCTTGTCTATTGGTGTAAAGGAATGCTTGTGATTTTTGCACATAGATTTTTGTATCAATTTAATTTTCTTATTAGCTTCAGGAGTTTTTCAGCTGAGATGATGGGGTTTTCTAAATACAGAATCATATCATTTGAAAATTGAGACAATTTGACTTTTTTTCTTCTTATTAAATACCTTTTATTTATTTCCCTTGCCTGACTGCCTTGGCCAGAACTTCTAATACTATATTGAATAGGAGTGGTGAGAGAGGGCATCCTTGTCTTGTGCCAGTTTTCAATGGGAATGCTTCCAGCTTTTGCCTAGTCAGTATGATATTGGCTGTGGATTTGTCATAAACAGCTCTTATTATTTTGAGATGTATTCCATTAATACCTAGTTTATTGGGAGTTTTTAACATAAAGGGATATTAAATTTTATCAAAGGCTTTTTCTGCATCCATTGAGATAGTCTTGTGGTTTTGGTCATTGGTTCTGTTTATGTGATGGATGACGCTTATTGCTTTGCATATGTTCAACCAGCCTTGCATCCCAGGGATGAAGCTGACTTGATTATGATGTGTAAGCCTTTTGATGTGCTGATGGATTAGGTTTGCCAGTATTTTAATGAGGATATTTACATCGATGTTCATCAGGGATATTGGCCTAAAGTTTTCTTTTTTGTTGTGTCTCTGCCAGATTTTGGTATTAGGATGATGCTGGCCTCATAAAATGAGTTAGAGAAGAGTCCCTTCTTTTCAACTGTTTGCAATAGTTTCAGAAGGAATGGTACCAGCTCCTCTTTGTACCTCTGATAGAATTCAGCTGTGAATCTGTCTGGTCCTCGGCTTTTTTTGGTTGATAGGCTATTAATTACTGCCTCAATTTCAGAACTCATTATCAGTCTATTCAGGGATTTCATTCTGGTTTAGTCTTGGGAAAGTGTATGTGTCCAGGAATTTATCCATTTTTTTCTAGAATTTCTAGTTTATTTGCATACAGGTATTTATAGTATTTTCTCATTGTACTTGGTATTTCCGTGGAGTCGGTGGTGCTATCCCCTTTACCATTTTTATTGTGTCTACTTGATTCTTCTCTTTTCTTCTTTATTATTCTAGCTAGTGGTATATCTGTTTTGTTATTTTTTTCCCAAAAAAACAGCTCCTGAATTTATTGATTTTTGAAGGGTTTTTTTGTGTGTGTCTGTCTCCTTCAGTTTTGCTCTGACCTTACTTATTTGTTGTCTTCTGCTAGCTTTTGGATTTGTTTGCTGTTGCTTCTCTAACTCTATTGTGGTGTTAGGGTGTCAATTTGAGATTGTTTAAGCCTTCCAATGTGAGCATTTAGTGCTAGCTATAAATTTCCCTCTTAACACTAATTTATCTGTGTCCCAGAGATTCTGGTATGTTGTCTCTTTGTTCTCACTGGTTTCAAAGAACTTCCTGATTTCTGCCTTAATTTCATTATTCACTCAGGAATAATTCATAAGCAGGCTGTTCAATTTCCATGCATTTGTGTGGTTTTGAGTGAGTTTCTTAATCCTAAATTCCAATTTGATTGCACTGTGGTCTGAGAGACTGTTATCATATTAATTCTTTTACATTTGCTGAGGAATGTTTTACTTCCAGTTACATGGTTGATTTTAGAATAAGTGCCATGCGGCACTGAGAAGAATGTATATTCTGTTGATTTGAGGTGGAGAGTTCTGTAGAGGTCTATTAGGTTTACTTGATCCAGAGCTGAGTTCAAATCCTGAATATCCTTGTTAAATTTCTGTCTCATTGATCTATCTAATATTGACAGTGGAGTGTTGATGTTTCCCACTGTTATTGTGTGGGACTCTAATTCTCTTTGTAGGTCTCTTAGAATTTGTTTTATGAATCAGCATGCTCCTGTGTTAGGTGCATATATATATAGAATAGTTAGCTCTTGTGGTTGAATTGATCCCCTTACAATTATGTAATGTCCTTCTTTCTATATTTATGTTTGTTGATTTAAAGTCTGTTTTATCAGAAACTAGGAGTGCAACCCCTGCTTTCTCTGCTTTCCATTTGCTTGGTAAATTTTCCTCCATCCCTTTGAGACAATGTGTGTCTTTGCACGTGAGATGAGTCTCCTGAATACAGCACACCAATGGATCTTGACTCTTTAACCAATTTGCCAGTCTGTGTCTTTTAATTGGGACATTTAGACCATTTACACTTAAGGTTAATATTGTTATGTGTGAATTTGGTCCTGTCATTATGATGTTACCTGGTTACTTTGCATACTAGTTGATACAGTTTCTTCATAGCATCTTTGGTCTTTATATTTTGGTGTGTTTTGCAGTGGCTGGTACGGATTTTTCTTCCCATTATTGTTATTCCATATTTACTATCCATATTCCTTCAGGATCTCTTGCAAAGCAGGCCTGGTGGTAATTAAATCCCTCAGCATTTGCTTGTCTGAAAAGGATTTTATTTCTCCTTTGCTTATGAAGCTTAGTTTGGCTGGATATAAAATTCTAGGTTGAAAATTTTTTCTTTAATAATGTTGAATATTGGCCTCCACTCTCTTCTGGCTTGTAGGTTTCTGCTGAGAGGTCTTCTGTTAGTCTGATGGGCTTCCCTTTGTTGGTGACCTGGCCTTTCTCTCTGGTTGCCCTTAACATTTATTCCTTCATTTTGACCTTAAAGAATCTAATGATTATATGTCTTGGGGTTGATCTTCTCACAGAGCATTAGTGGTGTTCTCTGTATTTCCTGAATTTGGATGTTGGCCTGTCTTGCTCACTTGGAGAAGTTCTCCTGGATAATATCCTGAAGTGTGCTTTTCAACTTGGTTTCATTCTCCTCATCTCATTCAGGTACTCCAATCAATCATGGTTCGGTCTTTTTATAAAGTCCCATATTTTTCTGAGGTTTCACTTGTTCATTTTCATTCTCTTTTCTCTAATCTTGTCTACATGCTTTATTTCAGCAAGATGGTGTAAAACTCTGATATCCTTTCTCCCGCTTGGTCAATTTGGCTATAGATACTTGTGTATGCTTTATGATGTTTTCTTGCTGTGTTTTTCAGCTCCATCAGGTCATTTATCTTCCTCTCTAAATTGGTTATTCCAGTAAGCAGCTCCTGTAACCATTAATCAAGATTCTTAGCTTCTTCGCATTGTGTTAAAATATGCTCCTTTAGCTCAGTGGAGTTTGTTATTACCCACCTTCTGAAGCCTACTTCTATTATTTTGTCCATCTCATCCTCCCTCAAGTTCCATGCCCTTGCTATAGAGGTGTTGTAATAATTTGGAATAGACATACTCTGGCCTTTTGAGTTTTCAGTGTTTTTTTAATTGACTCTTTTCCATCTTCATGAGTTTGTGTAGTTTCAATCTTTGAGGATGCCCACACTTGGATGGGGCTTTAGTGGGGATTTTTTTGTTGTTGTTGATGTTGTTGTTGGTCCTTTCTGTTTGTTTTTCTCTCAATGGTCAGGTCTCTTTTCTGTAGCACTACTGCAGTTTGCTAGGGGTTTGCTTCAGGTCCTATTCATCTGATTTGCTCCCACATGTGGATATGTCATTCGAGGAGACTGAAGAACAGCAAAGATGGGTGCCTGCTTCTTCTTCTGGGATCTCTGAACACTGGTCTGATGCCAGTAGAAATGCTCCTATATAGGGTGTCTGACAACCCCTGTTGGAGGGTCTCACCCACTTGGGTGGCATGGGAGCAGGACTCATTTAATGAAGCACTTTGATTATTCCTTGGTAGAGGGGGTGTGCTTCACTAGGGGGAACCCAGTCATCTGGGCTGTCCAGATTCCTCAGAACTAGCAGAAGGAAAGAATAAGTCTGCTTGTCTCTAGAGACTATGGCCACACTTCCCTCTAGAGGCTCAGGCCCAGGGAGATCAGAGTTCTCTCCCTGAGTCCCTGGCTGGAGTTGCTAAAGTTCCTGCAGGGATGCCCTGCCCAGTGAGGAGGGATGGGTCAGGGTGGGGCCTGAAGAGGCACTCTGGTCATAGTCTGCCACAGCCATTGTCTTGGGCTTTGGGGGATACCTCTTGGGACCAAGCTGTCTAGCCTCCCTGGCTCCAGCAAGGGAAAAGCATGGCCTGGAGCTATAGAGATGGCTACCACTTTTCCCCTACCCTGGGATCTTAGGCAGCTATCAGTCACAGTGTTGGCTACCGCCCCTCCTCCAAGGAGCTCAAATGGCTTAGATAGCAGGCAGCTGCAGCTGTCGTGCTGGTATCCTTCCCTCCACCCCCCACCAACCCCCAAACTCGGCAGGCTTAAGCAGATTCTAGCTGAGTGGCTGCTGAGAATCTGCACAGCTCCATGGTTGGGACTCTAGGTCCCAGTGGCATGGGCTCACATGTGAGATCTTTTAATCCATTGGTTGTACAGTTCCATGGAAAAAGCATGGTTTCCCTGGCTGGGTAGCATGTTTACTCACAGCCTCCCTTGGCTGGGGGTGGGGATGGGTGCTCCCCTGCCCTGAGTGGCTCTCAGGTGGGCTGCAGCACTGTGCTGTTCTTCCTTCCTCTCTGTGGGTCACACTAGCTACCTAGTCAGTTCTGATGAAAGAACCTGGACACCCCTCTTGCCAGTGCAAGATTCCCATGCTGTGATGTATCTTTTCAATGGGAGCCTCCCATCACTGCTGCTTCTAGTTGGTCATTTTGGCCCCACCTCCTACTATTGCCCATTTTCCAAAGGGACAATTCAGTAAGAATTTCCTTGTGTATCCTTTGTAATAATTCTTGTTTGGTTATATGTATTATAAATATATTTCTATAGTTTGTGGCTTTTCTTTTAAGTGTGTTTATTATATTTTTCATCAAATACATTTTAAAATAGAATTCAAGGTATTTTTCAAGTGTGTGCTTTTGTACTTAAGAATATAGAATATTATAAAGGCATTATTCTTGTATTTGTCAAAAGTATTAATATTTTAGGTTTATATTATTTTTTAAAGAATCCCTTCATAAAACTCTTGATATTTTATCATTATGTATCCTGACCTAGTCCTTTTTTTTCAAAATTGCTTCAGCTATTATTCATTCTTAGCTCTATACACTTTAAGATTAGCTTATCACTTTCCAAAAAAATAAAAAACTCCTTTTGAGATCTAAATAAAATGACATTAAATTTATAATTAATATAGAGAAAACTACATCTTTAGAATACTGAGTATTCCAATTTGTGAAAATAATATAGCTCTCCAGTTGCTCAGGTCTTCTCTAATGTTCTCAATAATATTTTACAATTTTTCTATAAAGTATCTTAGAGGTTTTGTTATCACTGTGAATACTGTATTTACCTATAACACTTTCTAATTAGTCATTACTAGTGTTTAGGAATCCTCATCATTTTTTTAAATGTTGGTCTTACATATAGCAATCTTGCTTTACTCCCTTATTAGTTCTCTGCATTTGTTCTAAGTTCTCTTGTATCTTCTATGTGATTAAGCATATCATTATCATCAAATAGTTGCTTTTTCTTGTATTTTCCCATGTCTTCTTATTTGCTTTGTTTTTCTTCTTATTTTAGCGAGGATATACAATGAAATATTTATAGAAAAAAATGACAGCAAGAATATCACTCTTATTTTTGCCTGGAACTCTTGTTCTTGAAAATGTTTCTAATGTTTCATCATTAAATATAATGGTTTCTCCTAGATTTTAATAAATCTTGATCAGCTTAATAAAGTTTTGATTTATTCCTAATTTAAAGTTTTTTCCTAATCTAAGCAAACACAGAACTTTATTTTTATTTATTTATTTATTTTTAGAAAAAGAGAGAAAAGGAGAAAGAAACAGCAAAAGAAAGAAAAAAAAAGAATGAAAGAGAGAAAGAAAGAGGATGAGAAAAAGGGAGAGAGAATGGGATTCTTGTTTTATTGCCCAGGCTAGAATGCAGTTTAAAAATGGGTATTAAAAACCTCTTTTATGCCAACAATTATGCTTAACAACGGAGACAGGAAGGAATAGGGGATGAAAATAACAAATAAGCAGCCAACCAATATTTTATTTAAATCTGTGAAATGCTATGCAATTGCTGGGGTGTGATTTACTTCCAATTACGTGGTCACTTTTAAAATAGGTATAATGTGATACTGAGAAAAATGTATGTTTTGTGGATTTGGGGAGGAGAGTTCTGTAAATATTTGTTAAGTCTAGTTGTTCCAGGTCGGAGTTCAAGTCCTGGATATCCTTGTTAATTTTCTTCTCGTTGATCTGTCTAATATTGAGTGTAATGTTAAAGTCTTCCACTATTATTGTGTGGGAGTCTAAGTCTCTTTGTAAGTCATTAAGAACTTGCCCTATGTATCTGGGTGCTCCTGTAATGGGTGCGTATATATTTAGGATCGTTAGCTCTTCTTGTTGCATTGATCCTTTCACCACCATGTAATGTCCCTCTTTGTTTCTTGTGTTCTTTGTTGTTTTAA
>PVKP010047814.1:0-14826 GCA_004027715.1 Plecturocebus donacophilus | reverse complement strand
TGAAGTTCTCGTGTTGTGTTTTTCAGCTCCATCAATTCACTTATATTCTTCTCTAAGTTGTCCATTCTCGTTAGCATTTCGTTAAATCTTCTTTCAAGGTTCTTAGTTTCTTTGCATTGGGTTAGAACATGTTCTTTTAGTTCACAGAAGTTTCTTATTATCCACCTTCTGAAGCCTGATTCTGTGAGTTCATCACACTAATCCTCCGTCAAGCCTTGTTCTCTTGCTGATGGGGAGCTGCGATCCCCTGTAGGAGGAGAAGCATTCTGATTTCGGGTGTTCTCAGCCTTTTTGCACTGGTTTCTTCCCATTTTTGTGGATTTATCCACTTGTCATCTTTGTAATTGCCCACTTTCAGATTGGGTCTCTGAGTGGACGTCCGGCTTGTTGGTTAAGAAATTTTTTCTGTTTCTCAGTTTTCCTTCGGCAGACACCCCTTCCCCACAGAGCTGGGCCTTCCCGGGTTCAGCTGTGCTTGATGTGCTTCCCCGGTTCAGCTGTGCTTGCTCTCAGTTCTCAGCGCTTCCAATTGCTGTTCTTGTGGGAATGGGACCAGCCGAGCCCGACTAAAAGAGCACCCAGTCCCGTATACTCCGCACCGAGAAGCACCCCACCAGGGCGCCAGCAAAACAGCCGCGCTGGCCACAAGAGTCACGCTGGCAACCCGTGTGGCTCCTTCGCCGGGAATCTCCCAGTTTGTGGGCATCAAAAATTCGTCTGCAATTGCAGCATCCACTCCCTCTCTGCGCTTTCACTGGCAGCTACAATCCTGAGCTGCTGCTACGTGGCCATCTTGGATCTCTCTCCGCCTGGTGATGAAGTTTTTGTTTCTTAGTTTTCCTTTGGCAGATGCTCGTTCCCCACAGAGCCGGACCTTCCCGGGTTCGCTGTGCTTGCTGTGAAACTCTCAGTCCTCAGCGCTTCCAATTTCTGTTTTCCTTGTGGGGATGGGACCAGCCGAGCCCGTCCGTCCGTATACTCTGCATGGAGAAGCGCCGCGCTGGGGCACTGGCAAAACACCCCCGCTGGCCAAAAGAGTCATGCTGGCGACCCGTGTGGCTCCTCTGCCGGGAATCTCCCGGTCTGTGGGCAACAAAAAATCGTCGGATTCGTTCTCTGCGCTTTCACTGGGAGCTACATTCCTGAGCTGTTGCTAATTGGCCATCTTGGATCTCTCTCTCTGTAAATATTTATTAAATTTGCTTGTTCCAGGTCTGAGTTCAAATCATGGATGTCCTTGTTAATTTTCTGTCTCGTTAATCTAACAATACAGTGTAAAGTCTCCCGCAATTATTGTGCGGGAGTCTAAGTCTCAAGGCCAAGGAAAAAGTTTTGGAGAAAGTCATACTTTCACCTAGAATTACTTATAGAAAATAATCAGGGCTGGATGCGGTGGCTCACGCCTATAATCCCAGCACTCTGGGAGGCCAAGGCGGGTCCATCACGAAGTCAAGAGATCGAGACCATCCTGGTCAACGTGGTGAAACTCCATCTCTACTAAAAATACAAAAAATTTTAAGCTGGGTGTGGTGGCACATGCCTGTAGTCCCAGCTACGCAGGAGGCTGAGGCAGGAGAATTGTTTGAACCCAAGAGGCAGAAGTTGCAGTGAGCTGAGATTGTGCCACTACCCTCCAGCCTGGGTAACAAGAGCGAAACTCCATCTCAAAAAAAAAAAAAAAGAAAAGAAAAGAAGTAATATAGAAAAATGTTGATCCTGCCAAGCTCCCTACCCAATTCTAGCAAACATGACAAATCAATGTTTACATAAATGAGTACAAAATTAAATTCCTGAATGAACTTTTATACATATTCTTTATGTAAACCATTTTTTTTTTTGAGACGGAGTCTCACTGTCACACAGGCAGGAGTGCAATAGCACCATCTCGGCTCACTGCAACCTCCGCCTCCCGGGTTCAAGCGATTCTCCTGCCTCAGCCTCCTGAGTACCTGGGATTACAGGCATGTGCCACCACGCAGGGCTAATTTTTGTATTTTTCGTAGAGATGGGGTTTCACTATGTTGCCAGGCTGGTCTTCAACTCCTGACCTCTTAATCCGCCTGCCTCAGTCTCCCAAAGTGCTGGGATTACAGGCGTGAGCCACCGTACCTGGCCATAAACCATTTGTTTTTACTGAGGCTTATAGTCAACATCCTTTTAAAAACTTTATGTTACCTATCTTTTTTGTTTTTGAGACAGCACCTCGCTCTGTCATTCAGGATGGAGTGGAGTGACATAATCTTAGCTCACTGCAACTTCTGCCCCTCTGGCTCAAGCGATCCTTCCACTTCTGCCTCCTGAATAGCTAGGAGTTGCTAGGACTGCAGGTGTGCACCACCACGCTCAGCTGATTTTTAAATTTTTTGTACTGGGAAGTCTCGTTATATTGCCCAGACTGGTCTTGAATGCCTGGGCTCAAGCAATCCCAATTGTGAGCCACCACACCTATGCTATCTATCTAGATAACACCTTTTTTTTATTATTATAAAAGTAATGTGTGTTAACTGCAGAAAATTTAGTAACTACAGAAAAAATGTAAGTATTAAAACAGAATTTCACCACCACCTAATAACCATGATGAACACTAAAGTATGTATCCACTTGATTCCTTCCAGTTTTTTTCAATACACATGTAGTATATAAATTATATGAAAAAGAAAAGCATAATCCTCTTATAACATTTTTCTTACATAATTACAAACATTTTCTTTTTTTTTTTTTTTTTTAAAGATGGGGTTTCACCATGATGGTCAGGCTGGTCTTGAACTCCTGACCTCAGGTGATTCACCCACCTCAGCCTCCCAGAGTGCTAGGATTACAGGCGTGAGCCACCGCGCCCGGCCAAACATTTTCCCAGATTTGAGAATATGATGTTTAAAGTCTACAGAGCACTCCATTTTACAAATGTGCCATAGTTACCAACCCTACTACTGTACATTTAAATTGTTTCCAATTTTTTTCTTTTTTGAGACAGGGTCTCACTCTGCCACACAGGCTGGAGTGCAGTGGTGTGATCCCAGCTCACTGCAACCTTGACCTCCCAGGCTCAAGCAATACTCCCAACCTGTGCCTCCCGGGTTCAAGCGATTCTTCTGCCTCAGCTTCCCAAGTAGCTGGGACTATAGGCATGTGTCACCACGCTCAACTAATTTTTTAGTTTTTGCAGAGCTGGGGGTCACTGTGTTGCCCAGGTTGGCCAGTTTTTCAATATTATAATAACATAGACATGGTCCTGCTTAATTCTCCATCCCTAGTTCTGGCCCGACATAAAATATGTTTTCAATAAATATTTGCTTATCGAATATATACCCTGGAGTATCTATTCTGAATCAGGCACTGTGCAAAGTACTTTTTAAACATGCTAATTCACTTTGTACTAACATCATCTACATGAAATAAAGATATTCTCCTCATTTTACATACTAGGCTCACAAAGATTAAGTAACCTGCCAAAACAATTAAACTAAGATTCAAAGTCTACACTTCTTTCTTTACGTCTTGTTCCCTCCCATCACAAAGAAGAAAATATCCCAGAAAAAGAATTGTAAAAGCTTATTAGGGTATGTGGAAGGAACTTTCATTAAGACTTCTCTTCAAAATCCCTAGGATGGCCATGAAACAGAAGCAGTGTAATTTAAAGGAGTCAAGTCTTAATAGAGAATCTCAGGAACTCAAATACAGCAATGATGGGAGACAGAATAGTACAACAGTTTGGAAAACAATATGGCATTATCAGATACGAATGCCCTACCATCCAGCAAACCCATTCCTAGCTATATAGTCTAGAAACTGATGCAAATTACACCAGAAGACCTATATAGGGATAGTTATAGAAATGTTCTTTGTAATAGTCAAAAACTGGAAACACCTCACATGTTCATCAAACTGTGCTTTTCTTTTTTCTTTTTTTTCTTTTTTTGAGATGGAGTCTTACTCTGTTACCGAGGCTGGAGTGCAGTGGCGCGATCTCAGCTCACTGCAACCTCTGACTCCCGGGTTCAGGCAATTCTCCTGCCTCAGCCTCCTGAGTAGCTGGGATTACAGGCATGTGCCACCACGCCCGGCTAATTTTTTTGTATTTTTAGTAGGGATGGGGTTTCACCATATTGGCCAGGCTGGTCTCAAACTCCTGACCTTGTGATTCGCCCGCCTCGGCCTCCGGAAGTGCTGGGATTACAGCCATGAGCCATAGTGCACGGCTCAAACTTTGCTTTTCAAACCCAGGACCAGTCTTTCCCCCATTACCCCCATCAACTGAATACTGGTATCTCTGTAAAATACAATAAAAATTATTAGATTTGTGTATTTTTTAAGTTGAATGCCAAATGGTCCAGCTGCTGTGAATGCTAATGGTCTAGCTGCTGTGTAAAACCATTGGAAGTTTCTCAAAAAGTTACAGTATCATATAGGGATGAACAGACTGATCTGAATTTTATAAACAGCAGAAACCAAGTTTTTGTTACACAGTAGAGTTCAATGCCTAAAAAGCAAATAAAATTGCCAACAAAGAAAAGCATTAATAAAATTAATTTGAACTATACATAATGTTTGCTATGGTTTATTTGCTCTAGTCCCTACTAAATATACATATTCAGAAATTTCAGTTATTCAGGGCTCTCAGGAGATTTTATCCCAGTCTAAAACAAAGGAAAAGGCAAGGAGGTGAGCTAAAATAAATATGTTTTACAGAAATATTATAATCATATACCATTGATCTAAAAATGTCTTCCTAAGAGCTCAAATACCATATAGTCCACACTGTCGCTGAAAAGGTTTAGAGGTAATTATTTATTTTTAGACTAGAGGTTAAGAAATGTTTCCAAGGTTATACACGAAGGTAGAACTCAGAATAAATTCCAAATTGTCTGATTTTTCAGTTTAGTGTTCAAATAAATAACAAATCGCCTATTAAATAGGCATTATATATCCCATCATAAAAGAGATCCCCAAATCTATGCATTTCCTCATTAACCAACCAGTTAAAAGTAAGGGTCAGAGAGATTAAGTCATGAGTAATATTAGAGTTGGACCCAGAACCTATGTCTCCCACTTCTCAGTCTACATTTCTTCCCTGCAACCCATGGGCCCAAGTGTGGTGTCTTTTTAGTTTAAATTCCTGTATTTTGACAGTCTATAAGAGTAATTACAGAGCTACTATACAGATTATTTTCTCTTCTACTTAGAAAGATGCATTGGCAATATGACTATTTTAGGTAAATTCCCAAGCTCTTGACCTACAAAAGTTCTTCACTATCAAAATACAAGAGATCTGGGCCAGGGGTGGTGGCTCATACCTGTAATCCAAGCACTTTGGAGGCCAAGGCGGGTGGATCACCTGAGGTCAGGAGTTCAAGACCAGCCTGACCAACATGGTGAAACCCCGTCTTTATTGGAAAAAAAAAAAAAAAAAAAAAAAAGATCTGGAGCTATGATTACCATTCCTGGACTCTCACTTCTGGCTAAGGAGATGCTACTGCAGAAGCACAGCATGATTCTAATAGAAGTTTGAGAAAAAATTCTGCTCCATCAAAAAGCAACCCCTTTGAATGATTACTGAGTGTCATGACAGAGTTATTAAAAAAAATTATTTAAAAAATGCATATACATGCCCAGAAATCTACTTAAACTATGTCTAGGAAGGACAACTAGATTAAAGAAATGTAACAACTATGTAACTGTCATAAAAAATTTAAAATTTTTATTACTTAGCCAAAATCTGACAAAATCCCATCTCTGAGTAGCAGGTGGCAAAACTGACAAGACTTTCCCTCAAATTAAAAAAACCTCAGTCTCCAGGTATTTTCCATTAACAAGGACAAGTGTTATCCTCTTGCTAGAGTATTCTGCATTGCCAGGGGGCCAGAAATCTGAACTGTTTTCTAGCAGGTTATCTCAAACTTTGTTGTGTTTGCTTTCCTATTCTTGGGATGGTGGCCTCCCACAAATTCCTTCAAAGAGGGAGAGGGGTAAAGAGCTGTCTCTTTCACATTGTGCTCTTCCTATCAGCAGGAAAGAAGGTTAACTGGACTCTTCCTAATAGATGATCACTGTCAACTTATCCAAAAGGGGGAGGGGATACCAACACAGGCCCCTGGACAGACAAAGCTAAACCTGGCTGAGAAAATTAGGGCAGCTCGGAGCTCGACTGTACCAAGGTGGCTGAAAACCTAATGCTTACTCATCCCAAAGCTACCAAGGTCTTCAAATACCAGGCTAAGGATCCAAGGCCCAGAGCAAGAGATTCAGCTCCACCCATTCAGCTCGAATGGGTTAATACTCTGGTAAGAGCAACCCTCTCATCACCCCAAGTAAGAACCAGGCTGGGGCAAACCCAGGTCGTGGGCACTGCGCACCCACTGCATACCCAAACAAGCACACTAAGGCTGCTGTCACCACCCAGAAGTAGAGCAGATGCCCTGGCTTTAGCTCACTGCAGCCGGCATTGTTTACGCTCTTTCACCGCCTCAGCCTCTGATAGGCCAGGAAAGTCCCCAGTACTGTCCACCAGGACTTCCAGCACGGTCGCGGGATGCTTGCCCCTTGTCCGCAGTTTGACACTTACGCTCCCTGGGAAGGGAGAGGTCAGGGGACCTAAGGTCCGAGCAGGATCGATCAGCAGGAATACCCGGCAGGCTGAGGCGGCGGCGGCAGTATTGGTGCGGCGGGCCGCTGGGAAACGCCTCCTCCGAGGGCGGGGCTCAGAGCGCCACTGTGAGTGCCCGCCCCACCCTCCAGTTCCCCTTTCCGCACACACTGAAAGCTTAAAGGGGCCGCAGTGTATCTTCGCTCAGAGGTTTGCAAGCCTCAGGCGTTGCTTCCAGGTCACAGGCTTTCCAAGGTCAGAGACAAATGAAGAAATAACTAGAAAGTCTGCTGCAGTTGGGTGGACATTTTTTTTGGTGGTAATACACGTAATATTCAAGAAACAAAGGAGATGACCAGTTCCCACTATCACAGTCCTAATCCCTCCTCGAAGGGTGAAAAAAATTAAAGCAGGTAACAGCCAAAGCAAGATAAATACATATTCCTTCATTATATGTAAGCTGCTTACTCCATTAAGCTCCCTTGGACTCGAGCAGTTCTTCAAATGGCAACTCAAAGGCCCAGAAAAGATCCTACAATGCTCCACCTCACCCATTCATGGACTTCCTTCTTTGCAACACTAGAGGAATCCTGGACAATGACACCAGATAGGTAGGAAAGTAATAGAAGGTAAAATAGAAAAATACTGGCCTGGGCAACAAAGTGAGACCCCATCTCTACAACAAATAAAAAATTAGCTGGACGTGGTGGTGCACACCTTTAGTCCTAGCTACTCGGGAGGCTGAGGTGAGAGGATTCCAATCTAGGACTAGGCTGCAGTGAGCCAGATTGCACCACAGCACTCCACTCTGAACAACCGAACTAGACCCTAAGCCAATAAAAGAAAAAAACAACAACTTCCCCTTCCTGTGTGTAAAGTGTGATCTTTCAAAAATGGACTTATAAGTCAATGTAAATAAATGTACAAGTCTATGTAATCTTGCATGCCAACACAATTGTAATGTGCAGTCATATAATTTAATATGAAGGTTTTTTAAGAAAATTGTAGTAGAAACAACATTAATATTTCAAGGAGTTGTCTTAGGGGCTGAGATCTCCAAAGGTTGGCAACTAGTTTTTATTTTCTTTTTTTGTAGGAGGAGTTTGTCCTGAATCCTAGTTTACAAGGTTTGACTGCATTTTATGTCTCCCATCATAACCAACAGGAAAGATATGTGCTTTTTAAAGTCTGTATTACTCCACCTAATTTAGATGAATCAATACACCTCCTTAAATCCGTAGGCCATCATTAGATCAATGTAGTAAGGTTAAAGACCATTTGTAAGTAAACCAATGTCTCCTATCCGGAACAAGAGTTCAAGCAGAAATTTAAGAATCCAAAGGACAGAAATGAAGATTCCTCCACCAGGGAGCAGACTCAGGTTACTCTTATTCTGAAGGTTTTAGAGAACCCTAAGCTAAGGGTGGTGGAGGGGACGGGGGGCAGGTAACTGCAGATCAGCCTTTCTCATCAGATTGTGAGTGCTTCAAGGGCAAGGGCTGGAATGTATCTTAATTATCTTTTTCTCCCAGTGTGTGATATAATATAAGTACCCAACAAATATTTATCACAAGAGGTATGACCAATACTTTCTGTTATACAGCAGTCTAGTGACACAGGACTTCAGTTAACTGCAATAAACATAGCACAGTGAGTTTACGTGTGCATGCACACACAAACGGATAATACCCTGTGCTGTGCTTATTAGTAAATTAAACATTTTAAACATTAGAGAAAAAGATCTACTAACAGTCACCAAAAAAAAAAGCCAAATACTGTATGATCCCACTTTTATAAGGCATGCAAATTCATAAATTCATAGAACCAGAAAATAGAATGGTAGTAACCAAAGACAGGGTGGGGGGGTGGCTTGGGAGGGGCATAAGAGAAATATTTAGAGATTCAGACTAGCAAGATGAGAAAGTTCTGGAGATCTGTTTCATGACAATGTGAATATACTTAACACTGTTAAACAGTAGACTTAAAATTGTTTAAGATGGTAAATTTTATACTACTGTTTTTTACCACACACAAAAAATGAGACATTAATCTATACAAAAATTGCTTTGCAGATATTTAAAGAAAACAAAAGATAATGTAGAAGACAGAAGTAAATATATGCAGTTGACCCTTGAACAACATGAATTTGAACTGCACAGGTTGACTTGCATGTGAATTTTCTTCTGCCCTTGTCACCCCTAAGACAGCAAGACCAACCCCACCTCTTCCTCAACCTATTCAACATGAAGATGACAAGGATGAAGACCTTTATGATGATCCACTTCCATTTAATAAAGAGTAAATATATTTTCTATTTATTGGGCCACAAAATGAGACCTGTCTCTAAAAAAGAAATAAAAAATTAGCTGGGCATGGTGGTGCATGCCTGTTAGTCCCAGCTACTCGGGAGGCTGAGGTGGAAGGATCGCCTGAGCCTAGGACTAGTGAGCCAAGAATACACCACAGCACTCCACCCTGAATGACGGAGCAAGAAAAAATACTTTTTCCTTTTTCTGATTTTCTTATCTTTTCCTTTTTCTGATTTTCTTAACATTTGCTTTTCTCTAGCTTACTTTACTGCAAGAATATAATATTTAACACATATAACCTACAAAATATGTGTTAAACAACTGTGTTATCAATAAGGCTTCTGGTCAACAGTAAGCTATTAGTAAAGTTTTGGGGGAGTCCAAAGTTATATGTGAAGTTTCAACTGCACAGGGGGATCCCTAACCTCGGCACTGCTCAAGGGTCAAATGTGCCAATGTGGAAGAAATCCATTAAGTTTTAAGAAGAAATTTGCAAGACAGTATATGAAGTTTAATTCCTTTTTTGTTTACATATATATATGTGATATGCCTCACATCTATATTTACATATGCATTTGTGTAGGCTGATAATGGCCCCCAAAGAGATCAGGTTGTAATCCCTGGAACCTGTAAATATTACTTTATTTGGAAAAAGAGTCTTTGCAGATGTGATTAAATTAAGGATCCTGAGATGGGGAGATTACCCTGGATTATCTGGGTGGGTCCTAAAGGCAATCGCATACATCCTTATGCGTGAGACAGAGGGAGATTTGACACCATGGAGAAAGTGATATGAAGAGGGATCAGAGAAAGATTAGAACAGGGTAGAGGTAAGATGGCCACAGGCCTAGGAATGCCAGCAGCCATCAGAAGCTGGAAGAGGCAAGGAATGGATTCTTTCCTAAGGCCTCTGGAGGGAGTGTGGCCCTGATGACTGACATCTTGATGTAGGTCCACAAGACTCATTTAGAATTTCTGGCCTCCAGACTGTGAGAGAATAAATCCCATTGTTTTAAGCCACCAAGTTTGCAGTTATTTGTTACAGCAGCCACAGGAAACTAGGACAACATTGTACATGTTTGAATACACATAAACATTTTCTGGAAGGATCTGTAGAAAATTGTTAACCATGGCTATTTCTGAGAACTGTGTCTAAGTTTAAGCAAAGAAGTTTAAAAAAATAAAAACTTTTACTTTTTACTTGAATACCCGTCCATTCCTTGTGATTTTTAATAATGAACTTCAGTGTCTTTTATGATAATGTTATTTTATTTGTATTTTTTATATTAATTTTTTTATTTACTTTTTCTTTATTTAGCTCTCACTTAGATGATGAATAATGCTTTTAAAAGCTTTAAAACTAAAATTAGAGCCTTGAAGCTGGATCATCTGTCCATACTCAACCCATAGGCTACACTTCACTTTCCCTCTTAACATTTTTTGTGTGCACGATATCTCCTTTGAAAGAAGGAACTGAGTCTTATTCATCATCCCAGCAATGAGCATAGTACTTTATACTCTAGTGTTAAATTTCTAAAATGGCACCATTTCATCAAGTCACAGAAGTCTTTTTGTTTTTTGAGACAGGGTCTTGCTCACTACTCAGGTTGGAAAATGGTGGTGCAATCACCATTCACTCTAGCCTCAACCACCTAGGCTCAAGTGAGCCTCCTGCCTCTGCCTCCTGAGCAGCTAGGACTACTGGCACATGCGCCACCACATCTGTCTAATTTTTTAAAAATTTTTGTAAAGACAGGGTCTCACTATGTGGTCCAAGCTGGTCTCAAACTCTCAGGCTCAAGCAATCCTCCTGCCTTGGCCTCCCAAAGTGTTGATATTATAGGCATGAGCCACCTCACCTAGCAAGAAGTCTTAAATATACAATAAATGTATCTTTTTTGTGTTTTTTTTTTTTTGAGACAGGGTCTTGCTTTGTTACTGAGGCTGGAGTGCAGTGGCACAAACACGGCTCACTGCAGCTTTGACCTCTTGGGTTCTGGCAATCCTCCTGCCTCAGTGTCTCATGTGGCTGGGACAACAGGTGTGCCCCGCCATGCCCAGCTAACTTTTTTTTACTTTGTGTAGAGATGGGGGGTCTCATCATCTTGCCCAGGCTGGTTTTCAACTCCTGGACTCAAGTGAACTACCTGTCTCAGCCTCCCAAAAGGCTGGGATTACAGGTGTGAGCCACTGAACCTAGTCTTATAAAGAAAATTTTGTAGAATATGTATTTCAAATGTGTTGAGAAAACAAGATATATTTAATACAATTCTGAAGTAAATCCTTTTTCAAAGTGAAAAAAATCACTCAGTAAAATTATTTTGAAATTTTCTAAAATTTTTGCCACTGTTTTCCTAGTTAGTTACTTTTTTATTATAAGAGCCACTAAAAGAGGGTAATTTCATTTTTAGGATCTTTCACTTTGGCAAAGCCATGGCAGTACAACAATTGCTTGAAGTAAATCTTACTGTAGAAAGCTCTACTTGAGATTAAATTTAGTGTAAACCTGGAGTCATGTTGAGCTCTGAAGGTAGACAGATTGTGTTGCAAACCTTGCTCTGCCACAAACTAGCAGATCCTCAGTTTTATTCATCTATTTTTCACAGACTTCTTGAGCACATATTACGTGCTAGGCACTATCCTAAGCACTTCATATGTATTTACTGATTTAATCCTTAAAACCTCGAAGTTGATATTATTATCCATGTTTAATAATAAGGCAATTGAGGCACAGAGAGTAACTTGCCTAACATGACTCAACTAATTATTGCTGTAAAGATTAAATGAGATTTTGCCTTGTACGTGTTAAGAATTCCCTCCATAGTCAGGTGTAGTGGCATGCACCTGTAGTCTCAGCTACTCAAGAGGCTGAGGTGGGAGGACTGCTTGAACCCAGGAGGTCGAAGCTATAGTAAGCTGTGATTGAGCCACTGCACTCCAGCCTGGGTGACAGAGCAAGAACATACCTCAAAAAAAAAATTCCCCACAAATATTCATATTATTCTCCTGCCCCACAAGTACAATTGTGCTTGTCAGATAATGTGAGGCTATTCGGTGTTAGATGCTCACCTAGACTCGGAGTATAGGTTGTGCACTACAACAGCCCTGGGGTGCAGTACAATGAGACAGTAGGACAGAGGAATCTAATCTAGACTGCGGTAGGGGGGATTCTGGGAAGGTCTCCCTGTAAAAGTGACACTCAGGCTGAAAACTAAAGGAAATTAATAGGGATTAGCCAAGCAAAGGCAAAAACAGAGAATGTTTCAGGCATGTGTGTGGACCTCTGAAAGACACAGGCAAGAGTAGAGAACAAAAATATGACCCATGTGGCCAAACAAGAGAAAGGCTGATTGGAAAGGTTAAAATCAAACAAATACAATGACTTTATGCAAGTAAGTACTAGTATTAAAAGATTTCATGGCAAATACTAAGCACTCAGTAAGCCACAGCTATTATTACTATATTATTATTATTATTATTTCCAGTGGAGTTTCGCTCTTGTTACCCAGGCTGGAGTGCAGTGGTGCGATCTGGGCTCACTGCAACCTCCACCTCCTGGATTCAAGTGATTCTCCTGCCTCGGCCTCCTTAGAAGCTGGGATTACAGGCACCTGCCACCATGCCTGGCTAATTTTTGTATTATTTTGTATTATTAGTAGAGACGAGGTTTCACCATATTGACCAGGCTGGTCTCAAAAGCCTGACCTCAGGGGATCAGCCCACCTTGGCCTTTTACTATATTATTACAATCATCATCCCAGTGTCATTTAGAGATGTTAGTTGACTTCAGACATAAGCCTGTATTTCAGTCCTTTGGTGTAACAGCAGCCTAAGTTGGCCTGGTGCAGTGGCTCAAACCTGTAATCCCAGCACTCTGGGAGGCCAAGGCGAGCAGATCACTTGAGGTCAGGAGTTCGAAACCAGCCTGGCCAACATGACAAAACCCTGTCCACTAAAATTACAAAGATTAGCCAGGTATGGCGGTACACACTTGTAGTCCCAGCTACTAAGGAGGCTGAGGCAAAAGAATCACTTGAACCTGGGAGGCGGAGGTTGCAGAGACTGCACGACTGCACACTTGCCTGGGCACAAGAGCAAAACTCCGTCTCCAAAAAAAGAAAAAGAAGCCTAAGTCAGGTTAGAGCCCTTAGGACCAAGTCCTTTCAGGTCTAAAACAAACTGCTTCTCTGGGTGTACAAGCGATCTATTCCTTTTTATCCTATGGAAAGCAGATTCATTATTAAACAAATCATATGTTATTTGGTGATATTTAAGGGGACTATCCATAGGTTTGGAGGAATCTTCCATATTAAACATTGCTCAAAATTTGTAGGCAGTCCTCTAAAGTGTAAAAAAAATTTTATTTACTGCATAGGGATTTTTCTTTTCTTCTTCAGACAGGGTCTCACTTTGTCGCCCAGGCTGGAGTCCAGTGGCACAAACACAGCTCACTGCTGCCTTGACTTCCCAGGCCCAGGCAATCCTCCCACCTCTGCCTCCTAATAGTTGGATCACAGCATGCACCATCACTTCCTGCTGATTTTTAAAAAATTTTCCTAGATATGAGGTCTCTCTATGTTGCTCAGGCTGACTTTATGTTTTACAGTTTTCTTTTCTCAACCTTGTGATCAAGCTAACACTTCCAGTTATCTTGAAGCAGTGCCTTCTTTGCAATTTAGCAATTGATGTAAGAAATTGTGCATAAAAGAGTGAATAGAATCTGTCTGATAGAAGTCAATAAAATTTGTGATTACTGTCAACTAAAAAAAATAAAAATAAAGCATAAATGAATAATCATGCACCATTATCCTTTAAAATACATACATATATTACCTAGCTGTTTGGGTTGAGAGGGCCTAGAAACACTGACACACCACTAGCAAGAAGCAGATGGCAGAGTACCCAGATATTGGTTTCTACCAAGTAAAAGGAAGCAGAACTCTTTGGTGAAATGTCTAATTCAAGGGTTGGGGCAGAGAAAATAAAAGATGAGCCTGGACCATCTTAAAGTACCAGAGAATAAAAACGTGCTTAGAAAGAAAAAAAAAATTAAAAAGATAGAGGCATGTCAAAGGGATATAGGAGCCAACCAGAAAGAGCTCCCAACAGTCAAAGCTGGAATTATTAGAGGGAAAAAAAATAGATTCCTAGATTACAAAATCTCAAAGTACAGAATTAATATACATAAGTCAATACACACTCACACATACACACTAGTCCATAAGATATAAATAGTTGAATAAAGAAATAAATGGGCGGGAAGAGACAAATCTTCCTCACAAAATTCCAAATATATGTAGATACCCTTACCTCCAGGAAGTAGAATTTAAGCTCTTCACTCACTTTGGGGGTATGCTAGACCTGGCTACTCATTTTCAGAAGAACAGCTATAGAAAGGGAAAAACACTAACTTCAATACTTAACCTAGCAAACACAAACTTAACCAAGTGATGAAGGTTAGTATCACTAACGATGTCACACGGATATCACAAAACCCCTGATATGATATGGTATTCGATGGAATTCTTTCCAAAAACACACTAACTCTTGACTAATCATGAGAAAAACATCAGAGAAAGCCAAAGGGAAGGACAGTCTACAGAACAACTGACTAGCACTCCTCAATATTGTCAAGGTCGTGAAAACAAGGAAAGACTGAGAAACTGCCAAAGACCAGAGAAGGCTAATACAGATGACCACCAAGTGCAATATGTTACCCTAAATTGGATCCTGAAACAGAATGGGGACATGAATAGAAAAACTGTTAAAACACAAACAGAATCTGGAATTTGTTTAAAAGTAATGCTCCAGGCTGGAGCAGTGGCTCACGCCTGTAATCCCAGCACTTTGGGAGGCTGAGGTGGGCAGATCACCGGAGGTCAGGAGTTCAAGACCAGCCTGGCCAACATGGTGAAACCTCGTCTCTACTAAAAG
>PVKP010047813.1:0-14848 GCA_004027715.1 Plecturocebus donacophilus | reverse complement strand
TATATACATATATATATATATGCACACACACACACCATGGAATACTACATATATAATGAGAACCTTGGCCTCCACAACTCCCTTTGTCTTAACTCAAGCATTTATTGCTACTGTTTAAGTCTTTTAAAAAAAGCTTAGCACATATATATATATATATATATATATATATATATATGCACACACACACACCACGGAATACTATTCAGTCATGAAAAGGAATGAAATAATGACATTTGCAGTAATCTGGATAAAATTGGAGACTATTATTCTGAGTGATATAACTCAGGAATGAAAACCAAACATTGTATTTCTCGCTCCTAAGTGGGAACTAAGATATGAGGATGCAAAGGCTTGAGAATAACACAATGGAGTTTGGGGACTCAGGGGAAAGGTGGGGAAGGGGGTGAGAAATAACAGACTACAAATTGCATACAGTGTACATTGCTCGGGTGATGGGTACACCAAAATCTCAGAAATCACCACTAAAGAACTTACTCACGTAACCGAAACAACCTGTTCTCTAAAACCTATGGAGATAAAAAGTAAAAATAAAATAAAAATAATACAAGGAACATACTTGATCTTTGATTACTGTAAATGATAAATATTTAGACTATTCCTAAATAATTCTGAGGTAAATAGAAATCAGTGTGGTACCTGCTGGATTTGATAATCAATTTAAAAATCCCAATCCATTATGGAGCCCACATTTGGCTGTACAACCTTGTATGTGATCACTGCTAAGCAATATAGTGCAAATGTTAGAAGCACTAAGGCTGTGGCCTTTCTGCCTGTATTTAAATCTGGTCTCTTCCCATTACTAGCTCTGTGATTCAATGTCTTAGCTCAGCATGGCTACATCTTAGCTCCTCCATTTCTAAAAGAGGTTTATTGATAGTTTCCACTTACTATGGTTGCAGTTTAAAATTTGCATCCATGCAGGATATCCATTAATGCAACCAGGTCTCCCCTTTCTAGGCTTTTCATGGATCTAGGAGAGATTAAATGAGAGTCTGAGAGTCTGACACCTTTAAGATCTGAAAAGAGTTCTTACCATCTGTTGTCCCTGAAGGCTTCATCTACATAACAAGAACCTTGGCCTCCACAACTCCCCTTGTCTTAACTCAAGCATTTATTGCTACTGTTTAAGTCTTTAAAAAAAGCTTAGCTTTTTCCACCAATTGCCAATTAGAAAATCTTTGAATCCACCCGTGATCTGTAAGCTCCCACTGTCACCACTTCAAGATATCTCACCTCTTTAGGCTGAACCAGTGTACACCTTCCATGTGTTGATTTATGATTTACCTACAATTTTTGTCTCCCCAAAATGTATAAAGCCAAACTGTAACCTGACAGTCTCTGGCCCATTTTCTTAAAAACTCTTGAGACAACTTCTCATTGTCATTGATTTTGGCTCAAAAAAGCCTCTTCAAATATTTTATTAAGTTCTTTTTTTCTATTAACAGTACACACAACATCTTCAGAAAAATGTCCAGACATGACAGCAATTACTATGCAGAGCATATTGTATATCCCTCATTCTAACTGCTGGGGACCAAAATTCTTTCATATTTTTAATTTTTTAAGACTTTGAAATATTTGCATTGTACTTACAGGTTGAGCATCCCTAATCCAAAAATTTGAAATCTGAAATGCTCCACTGAGCATTTCCTTTGAGTGTAATTTTGGCGTTCAAAAAGTTTTGTATTTTGGAGCATTTTAGATTTCAGATTTTCAGATTAGGGAGGCTCTGCCCATAGTTATCATGATTATTGTCAGGGTACAAGAACATGATCTCCCCAAATATGGCACCTTGGCCCACTGAGTGTTTTATACTGAAAGACATTAGAAAAACTGCAGAAACAGGAAGATCTCTGTGTTGTTCTCCTTCTGCCTTCTCCATGAAACAGGCCATAAAATCTAGGAAAGCCATTTGCTGACCTTTCTCCTTTCTGTCCTGAAGACCCTCATGTCAGGTGTCCTGTCGTATTCCGGAAAGGAAGAAATATCATACAAGAAACAAAAAAGAATCTAAACAAACAGGCCAGAATAAATTCCCCCAGTTTATTACCATTGGATCTTAATCTTTTGTGTTTTAATTATACTTCTGCATGTCTGTCTGTAAAAGCACATAGTTTTCTCTAAATCTTTTTTCTTTATTTCTGAAAGCTTATATTAAATACATCTTTGTTTATGAAGGCTTACATTAAATACATGCTTTTCTATTGTTAACCTTCTTTAGTTATAGGGGCATTAGCATGAACCTTGCAGTGGGTTAGAAAAAAATTTTAGTTTATTACCTCAATAACAAAATATATGAAAAACATAGTGATAAGTCATATTTTTATTATAACTAAATTAATTTGTATGTAAGGACTAATATGATTTAACCTTTAAGTTGTCACAAAATATTTGTTTCCTGTATAGACTATCACCTAAAATTAAACACAAATATCTGCTTTGTAGTTTATAAGACACTTCTATAAATATTATCTCTTAATTTTGTGTTTCACTGAAACACATAAATCATAATTATTGTGATCAATCTTTTACAAAAGGGAATAGGCTTATAAATAATTAATTAAACAATAATGAATGAAGTAACTATAATACTAGGTAAGTAAAGTAATCATATCATCTTGGAATTTATGTATCCAGATAAATAAATTATACTCACATATATAATTTTGACTTTAAGACAACTGTTCACAAAAACTTCAAGAAAGTATAGACTGTCACAGAGCTGAATACTCTCAAAAGGAATCTTCTAGGAAGAATGTGAAGTAATATAAAAGCAAGTTCTTATAACACAATTTTCAAAGAATTACAAAGATAAAGAAATAGAGCAATATTTCTCAAATTATGGTCCACATAAGTTATGCATCGAAATCATGTGGAATATTTTTTAAAATGTTGATTCATGAGCCACACTCAAGTCTTGCTGAGTCTGGAGCTAAGGTCCAAATAGGTGCATTTTCTTAACAGTTGAACAGGTGATATTTATGCCTGCTAAACTTTGAACTAGGGAAAGTATGTAGTACTCTAAGTAATAAGATAGTGTGAACTAGTGAGAGTCAAAAAGAAGACTCACTTAATTTCTAATCTTTAAACACATAATCTTCAAGGTAGAAAGAGAAACAAAATCTAATTTTTAAAAAAATTCTGAACTTCTTAAGTGAGCTATTAGATATCAACTGATTACTATAATTATATTTTATACTAATCATTATAATTGTTATTATGTAATTACTTAAGTTCACATTTATTGCCCAGATAAATTATATTCAATAAACAAGAAAGAAGTTTAAGTATTTATTACAGACCCATTATTGGAGGTAACTAAAGACTTACAGATAAATTTGAAGGACTAGGAGAAAGTTGTCTATACTTTTCTTTTTCTTAGAGAAGTTTGCTCTCTATAAACTTATACAGGTGAGCTCAGCAACAATCTCAATGAAATTAAACAAAATTATGTTAGGACTTAAGAAAGTATTGATACAGGCTGACTGTTTAATGAGAGTAAAAATTTTTTTTTTTTCTCTTGACTTTTGGCCTGTTTTGAGAGAATTATCTAACTTGGATAGTGAGGGCCACAGGTATCTGGATTTCAACAAAGCTGCTGAAAATATTCCTCATTACATTTTTGAGAGAACTGACTTAACTGAATTTCAAATAAAAATAACCTAGTTATTTTAATTGATTCTAAGCTCATACTAAGACAATAGTAAGCTATGGTGCAAACAGTGAGAAAGCATTTTAGGCTACATCAGTAGAAGTGCAACATCTTAAGCAAGGGAAGTGGAAATTATCTGTGTAAGAAAATTTGGACAAATATTGATTCTTATGTTTGTTACGGGGCACACTTTGTTAAGACACTGAAAAAAATTGTTTTAGATTATGTGGTTTACACAAAACTAGATGATGATATGTGGAAAGTGATATGTACGTAACTTCTTAATTGGGCAGTAAATTGGGCTAAATGACCTCTTTCATGTTCTAAGTTTACATGATGCTTTGTCTTATTTATCTCAAAGATAGGTAAGACCTAAATCTCAAGTGATATTATCCTAGTCTGTTAATACTATGACTCTAAAACTCATGTAATTTCAGGCACCATGATAAAATTGCAAAATAATAGTGCAGTAAGTCATTGAATGAATGTTAGTGTGTAAAGCTGACTTTCTTTATTGATATTGGGGTTGTAAATACTAAGAAAGAAATAAATTCTCCTACTATTACTAGATGGAAACAAGTTTTTTCTATCATGGGATAATTAAAGACTGTAAATGTCTTGTGTTTTGTTTGCTATTTTTTTTTTCTACATTTAAAAGTCTAATCTATTTTATAAATGAGATTGTGCCTATGGTTTTGGTATTGCATGTAATTTCTTGCTATGTTGTAGAAAGTGTTCCAAGGTAAAAACATTTAAAATTTGTTTGAGGATATACCAGCTGCTTTAGGTATAAAATTCTTTGGGAGCATAATTTGTGTCAAAATAATAACAAATAAATTAAGAAAATAATTTTTCAAGCTGTTAACAATACAATCAAGTAGTTTTTTAATGACCTTGGATTTTACTAGAGAAATTACTACTCTGTGATTTTCATGTAAGAAATCAACATTTATGCTATGTCTGTTCTAGTTAATGAATTAAAGTACAGTTAAATATAAAGTCACTTTTCTTCATGTAATGAAGAATCATATAAAATACCTTAACAGATGTCACATGTACTCATCATTGAGAACTGGAATCTAATTATTTATTTCATGATTCTTATTATTTTCAGATATTTAATGTTATGCTATCGATCTCTTTAGAATCTAAGTCACTGCTATTACCTCAAAAAGGTTTTAGCTTTCTTGCTTATATCACTTGGCAAAAGAGTCTTCAGAAATTATGGCATTCCTCTTTAAATTATTTTAATGTAATTTTAAGCAAATTAAACTTGCCTCAATTATTTAAAAAAAAAACTGCATTCAGTAATACTTTTCTACTCATCATTGGTCCTATTTGACATCCTGTGAACTGTGCTATCCATGAGAATGCATAATTTGAAAGCAGTATAATTCAGGGATACATATAATCAAAACATGAATACCAAAATGCTTTTAAAAAGCAATTAAATAAAATACCTGGTATACTTTGGGCCACTGTGCTAGAAATTGCTAGTTACTACTTAATATCCTTTATCTCCTTTCTTAGGAAGAAATCCAGTCTCATGACAAAGCTTACATACTACATGTACATTCCTTCTTTACTAATTGTGACCCTGTGAACAAAGTCTAGCTGATGAAATATAGACACATGGGGTTGGTAAGACTTCTGAAATGGCCTCCAACTAAGCTAAACTGGCTGGAAGGAGCCTTTTTGCCCCTTGCCCTTTCATTCTCCTTGCCCTTCTTTATGCTGCAACACACAAATAGCATTTGGCGTTCTAGTGCCATCTTCTCACTTCGAATAGATGTAGAAGGATGTGGAACAGAAAAATGGAAGGAGTCAGGGTGCTTGATGATATTATGAAGTCACCTTGCCAACTGTGTAATGCCTACTGCTGGACCTGTTCTTTTGTGAGATGATGGACACTAAGTTATTTCAGCTGCTAGAGTCTGGTATGCATTAAGAGTAACAAAACACAACTCCTAACTGATATAGACACTCAGTAAGATAACGTGGTAAGATACAACTTGCATGTCTGAAGCAGTGGTGAAATGATTTATGTTGCACATGAAACCATAATGCAGAAAATCTTTGGTATAGAAGTAAACAAGAGGTAAGAAACAAGCAATCATATATATATTTATATATATATTCCCATAAATATATATGATTTCCATATATATATATATATATATATATATATATTCCCCCACACACACACACACATACACATATATATATATGTCAGGGATCATTTTCTGAAGTACTCATCCATGAATATGTTCTTAAATATTTCTGTCAAGAAAAATATGGCAAGGAGGGACTACCCATATAGCAGAGATGATCATGGGTTACTACATAGAAAGATAGACTTCACTCTTGAAAATCACAAGTTATGCTTCTCAAAACAGGATCCCACAGACACTACTCTCCCTAATGGATTCTCTGTTTCTTTCAGCATGAGAATGGATTAGAGTTGGATAGTAATAAAAATATTATAACAAAAAGTGAGGTTATTGGAGAGCAACTGTGTCTAATTCAATATTTGGCACAGCAAAAATGCCTCATTGATGATCAATTAAAGGTAAAATGCTAATCATTAGCAACTTCCACTACTTATTCAGTGTCCCCTACCCACTTTTTCTTCCAGACAAGAGAAAGAAAACTCCTAAATAAGACCTACTTTTAAAAATCCACTAACATATGTTTGCCCCCTATAAGCAGTAATTCTCAAACTTGTAATTTGGATACTTTCATATACATTGGGGCTTTTTCTCTTTATTCTTTCTCCAGCCTCCAGATGTTTTTCTGGTAAAAGAAAGAAAGATGGGAAAGGTTGTATTTGATGCCGGTTTTATTTGATGACAGAGAGACCAGAAGACTGCCAGTGGTAATCGGCTAGGTTCTGCATTGGGCATTTCATCCCCACTGTGCCACATTGGGCCTCTGCCGTGTTGCCTGCAAAGGCTCTATGGTACGGTCTTCTTCCTGGCCACAGTGCAGAACATGGAGAATGAGAGAAGTAAAAGAGGCAGGACATTCTAACTCCTCAGAGAGTATAAGTAAAAAAATCTCTCAATAACACACAACTTAAAATATCATTTAAATGAAATATCATTTAGTTCTATAGTTAAGGAAAAATGGCAGCAAAACTTTTCAAAGGAAAGCATGTCACCCAATTCCAATGTTTGAAACTGACAACAGCCAATAAAAATGAAGCCCCTTCGCTGAAGTTTGAAGTGAGTAACAAAGCTGGACCTTACTGAATTTTCCCCACTTGGCCACTTCTCCCTAAGCAACGAATTAAGTTGTCTCAGAAAGGTCCAAGTACCATAGGAACCTCAGAATGGACCGAATGCAGTCTGGAAGATTCTTGTCTACTTTGCCTTCTTTCATATATTTCTACCATTTTAGGATCTGGGCACTTGATGAAGAAATTGAAACCAGAGAGTTTCAGTAATTTCCCTGTGGTTACATTATTAGAGAAAGAAATGAAATTAGACTGCTGGACTCTAGCAATTTTTTACATGATACAATACTCTCTGGATACAAAGGGAAGGATTCTTAACATCTTTGGAAACTAAGTTTCAAATCCTTTCCCATCTGAATACATTAAATTGCGAAGAGAGTGGAATTTGTCACATACTTCTGAACCACGTCAAAAACTGAAGACAATCATTGAGGGAGTAATTCAGAGAAACTGTCTTAGACTGCATCAAAATTCATGGCAAGCATGGACAGTTCAATCAATCAGCATATTATTTATTTATTATCAACTGTGTGTTCAGTGTTCCAGGGGATATAAAAGAAGCATAAAACATGGCACCTGACCTTAAAGAATTCACTATTTTGTTAGGCAAATAATGTATGTTTCTGTGTGTGTGTGTGTGTGTGTGTGTGTGTGTGTGTGTGTGTGTTTTAGAAGATAGATATCAGTTGAATTGTGTAGAATTTCAAAAAACTTACTGTAATTAATGAAAGAAAGGCATTCAGATTCTCTTACTTATCAATTAAAAATGAGAGAGAGAGAGAAGAGAAGGAGGATAAAAAGAAAGAGGAATAATAAAGACGGAAGAGGAAGAGGTTCTTCAGGAATTTGTTTTTGGTCTTTGGAGGTATCAGTGGATTGATGGGTCTATGGCTACTCAAAGCCTCTTGTTCAGTCCAGTTTCTAGAAAGATGAGACTAAGAACTTCTCAAGAGAGAGGGATAGCATGAGGTAAAACAGATTTAAAATAAAAAGAGAAACAGAAACGAAGAATGGAGAAATGAAACAAAGATTAGAATTTTCTAACTGCTATATTTCCTGAAATTAGTCTCTGTAAAATATCCTTAGAAAGTTTAGACTCAAGAGTCATTTTCTAAGCTTGTATAAAATGTTTAAGTTGTTTTTCAATCAAACTTTACTCAAATAAGTTGGAATAAATGCATACAAATTGTCTAGTGAAGTGTATATATAGAAAGCAAAATATCATATATACCATTATTATGTTGAAACATTATGCTTTCTGGTACTCAGGAGTCACATGGTTAAAGTTACAAAAAGGGAATGCAAAGTTGCTGCACTTTTCAGTATGTTGTGTAAAAGAAAAACTACTGCGTGAAAAATGGGAGCCAAGAGCTTTGGCTCTTGTTGTTACAAGTGCCAGTTACTCTTGGTTAAGAGCAAGGTAAGAAAGTCTCAATTTTCTTTTCTGATGACTAGGGAGAAAATGGATGATTTCAAAGATGTTTTCTATTTTTAAATTTATGTAAATGTGGAATTGACTCAAAGGCCTGGTGATATCTGCAAGTATCTTTAATATTTGTCCTGTGAAATCCATCATGCATAAACTTACAGGACTTTGAAATTTTAAAAAAAGATTTTTTCTCTATATGAACTTTTAAATATTAGCTTTCCAGCCTTGTACTGTCCACATAAACTGATTTCTGAGACTTCTAAATAATTATCACTGATTAGGGTACAAGGGAAATATAGTTTCTAAATCATAACGTGTGGGAAGTGTATGCTTGTTTTCTCTGACATTAACAGGATCTTAATTCCTTCTG
Organism: Plecturocebus donacophilus; assembly: GCA_004027715.1. Taxonomy (NCBI): domain Eukaryota; kingdom Metazoa; phylum Chordata; class Mammalia; order Primates; family Pitheciidae; genus Plecturocebus; species Plecturocebus donacophilus. The sequence goes on along the minus strand of PVKP010047813.1, from coordinate 6,141 downwards.
AGAAGCTGAGTTAACACAGGTTTAATCTTGTATACGTGTTATTATTGAGAATGAATCTGCTTTTCCATTTGATAGAAAATATGATTGTGTTCTGATGAGAGTGACATTTAAAATTGGTTTTCTAGACCCCGGTGTGCCCAAAGAAACCTCACAGATGGAAGAGGAGAAAAATGTCAGAGAAGCTGGTACACTTCGATTTGTTTCTGCTGCCTGTATTTTTCTCCTGATACCTGCTTCTTGGAATTGCCTGTAGTGCACCTCTAAAGAAAAACATGTTGCAAGATGCTCTATTAAAGCAGTGTACAATAATACATTATAAAAAGGAAACAACTTTCTCTGCTGTCCTACGGCTGACCTCTCTATCCCATATGCGTCATCTTCCCTTTCCTTGATTCCTTGGCATGCTATAGTGTTTTCTTAGGAGACAAAAGCAAAAGGAAACTTGGTGCTTTTAATATGGATTAGATACTGCAAGAAATTCCCATTTCTGTCCATGCCCCTTTCAACAGCAGTTCAAGAAGTCACCGTTGCAAAGACTGATGTATGTATTTTGAGCAAAAACAAGGAGCTGAGGTCTCTTCTATATGTCACAGAGTTTTAAAAATTGTCTATTACTTGGTAACCATGTCTTCCTCTCTAAGGCAAAGCTTTAGAAGTTCATCTTCTAAAACCTATGACAAGTGACCTCTGGTTTTAGTGGTTGGAATTGTTACAATCTGTAAGTCACATGTCATGTAACATTTGGAAAAAAATCTGATCCAGAAATAGAATATTATTCTTTTTATTAAAAAACTTCTGGAAGAAATAAATTCAAAATGAAATAAATTGATTTAATCTGGTGAAATTATGGTTCATTTCAGATTCGTGTACTCCTCAGTAATGACTTTATGCTTCCTATCTTATTCACCATTATTCTCCTGTTTTTAAGGTCTTGGATACAAAAATCATACATATTTATGCATTCTCAATTACATTGTCCTAAAAATCTTTTATGTTAGATTTCTTTTGGATATTAATCTCCCAAAAATTCATCAAAATGCAATAGTCAACATTAAAATTCCTATCTTTCTCTACAACAGAAAAAATGTTATTAATGTTCTAAGTTTGGTTTACTAAAAATGCAAATGTACTCTTCCCAGATAAAACTGTCTAGCAACCTTACAATTGTGACTTAGGCAGGTGGAAACGATGTTAGTGTTAATAACAGCTTCTGGGCTAAATGCCTTAGGTAACAGAAATCAGAGGAATGATATTGCAGCAACATTGTCCTTTAACAAAGCAGCGATGCTTAACATGAGAAATCTAGAGTCTGGCCACTGAAAACTGAAGGAAAATAACCACTGTTCATTATCGTGAAACAGGAGGAAACAAGGCATCATGAGTTAAATGAGGTTTTTCCTTCCAGAACTAAAAAGCAAGTTAATCCAAATGACAAATTGGATGGAATTTCTTACAAAATTGTGGGCTTCTCATTTCTGGATGTGTTCACACAACAGATGGACACTAATCTCTGGGAATCCTGCAATAGGTGGAAGTTGTACCAGGTGAGCTCTAAGCTTTGTTTAATACAGCGATTCTGTGGCTCTAGGAACCATATGGTGAGGGCATTAAAAACGGGACTGAGAGAAAAGAGAGGCTGTTAATCTCAATTTACTTACAATTTCTTCTTGCTGGCTCTTTGGAAAGGCAACCTTTTTCACAACACACTTAACTGATATTTTTGACCTTATCTATACTCCGCTAGCCTGCTCCCTAAGTTTGTTTCTATACTCATAAACACCATTTAGAAACCATCAATAATTGTGTTTATTAAATACATTTTCAAGTGTTCTGAGGCATAGTCTCAAAGATGCATTTGAGAGGGATATGGCTTGGAATGAAGATTATGAATGGCACTGAGCTCATGGCAGAAGGGAAGAGCATAGGAGATTATTCCCCAGCTCACTCAATTTTTACCTGATGATTTACAAGGTATGTAAATTAGGATACAACCACAGAAGGTACATTTAATGACATCTTAATGCATCATGGAATTTACGACAAGGCCTGTATAGCTTGTGCACTCAACCATTGGAAGCAGATGCTGCAATAATTCTACTTAATACTTAGAAGCAAAGTAAAGCATATTGTTTTTTGTACAAATGTTTATGAAACATTAATAAGAATAATACACGTCATTCAATGCTGAACATATAATCTGAAATCCTTTTTTATAAATATTTATAAAGGAGAAATTTTTGTTCTCAACACAAATTGATTTCAAGCCTGGATTCCAGGGATGCTGCATGGTTTTCTTTCTCTTTGTGTTTATTTGACTAGACTAAGGCTAACTGACTCATAGGGCCAGCATACTTTTTACTGTACCTACTCAGTGAGAGCCTAAATGAGTTGTTTTGAATCAATTCATAAAATATACTCACCACTACATGAGCTCAGTTAGCTTCGAAATGGAACTTTTACTATTGTGTTAGATAGTAACTATTGTGTTTGGAAGAATTAAGTAGATTCATTAATTTTAAGAAAGTATACAGTTTCTAAACTACATGGTATTACTTGATGTTTATAGAATAAGAAATTACAAAATTGAATGCCATCAATTTTCCAGCAATGCCTCAAATGCTGGCTTGGTTATTCATAATGATCAATTATGGGCAGGATCACTTAAGAAAATGAAAAGAGGTAGAATATTTTTGAGAAAAAACTCTACATTGCAATATTGCAGTAAATTTGATTTACTGTTCAAAGTGCTATAGTTCTTCACTGCTAACTACAGTTGCAGGCGTTTTAGTCACACCATTTTCTTTCTGGCAGTATTTTTTTCTATTTGCAATTGTATTATGTTTCTTTTAATGACTTTTACTAGCCAATGTCAGGTTTTTTTCTCCTCCCTCTAATGGGGAAATCGTTTTAGAGAAATAGGATACTCTGTGATTTTCTTTCAGTTAAAATATTCCTAATTGCTAATTGCACTTCAACATTGCAGTACTGTCTACCCTTAGCTTCCTGAGTTTGGTCAAAAATGTCAAGATCGAGAAATGAATCATTTTTATAACTTTACTTGTGTATGTATTTAAATGTGGATTAAGTTTAACATGGTGAATTTAGCCATCTTAAGCAATGCAGTGAAAAGCATCAGATGAAACGTGAGCCTTGGGAAAAGTGAAGAGCTTTATGGTCTAAAGGATATGCCATAGCAGCTAAGTAAGAAAGGACAGATTTAAAGTGGTTAGGTACCATGCATAGGAGTGATGTTTAAAGTACCGCTGAATTTGTTTCCTTAATACCACTTAAATCTGTCTAACCCATTTGAACACAATGTGATTGGTTATTTAAATCGACTTTGAGATATTTGGTCCTAGAATCATCACATCTGCACTCTTGAATTCATCAGCTCATGCCTTACCATTTAAAGATGCTGAGGTTTGTAAAGTTTCTAAACTTTGTGTTTGTTTTAGATTTTAGGTTTCTGAATACTGCTACATACATGACATGTCCACACCTAAAGAGATCTCTATCAGGAATTAGAAAATCATGCCATATGTTAGGTTTTTTTTTTTTTTTTTTTAACCGAGTCTTGCTCTGTCACCCAGGCTGGAGTGCAGTAGCACTATCTTGGCCCACTACAGCCTCTGCCTTCCTAGATTCAAGCAACTCTCCTGCCTCAGCTTCCTGAGTAGCTGAGATTACAGGTGTGTGCCGCCACGTCCAGCTAATTCATATCTTACATATTTAAAAAGCTATTCTGACCCACTCTTGTCCTAACTGCTTCAAACTGAGACATTTTAAGAAAGAACTGGTAAATATAGATCTTCTTTTCTATTCCTGTATATTGCTATATATTATGGACTTATTCAACACATTAAAAGATTTTAACAAAATTGTATCTCAATTGTGTCTAGGATACCCTGTGAAATAAATTCTAGCACCAAAGTAAATATTTATAAGAATATAGTACTAAAAATAATCTAGTTATTTAGATTATTTGGTTCATCTTATTGAAATAAATTAGATTTGTCTAACTGAAATAAATTAGGATAAATTAAATTTGTATTTTAAATACCAATTTTTTTAAGTACCAAATGTTATTGTAAAATAAAAGACTCCATAAATGTTTTGAGTTTTCTTGGTATCACAAACTTTGTGCTGCAGTGGGAAAAAGAAAGAATGGCAAATAATGAATATGTTCCACAGCCTATTTGCCCAATTGAAGTGGATAGTCAGAGACTATGGTTTAAATAGGTTTAGAGTAAACCTAATATAACAATATTCCAGGGCCCAATTGTGGCCTAGGTATACCTAAGTGTTTTTCTTTTAAGGTCATACTCTGAATTCCCTCACTGGACCCCACATTCACGACGTTTCCAGAAGGCTGGTTTATTGCCTAAGCTCTAACTCCATGCCAGCCACTGCTATTCACACACGCTGGATCATGTGCCTCCAACGGTCACTAAAATGCCATCTTCCTCTTTATTCTTTTTACCGTGACTTCCAATTTGAGGTGAGAGAGCCTCCTGTTTGTCCTCAAGCTCTTTTCCCCAGTCCTTCCTGAGAATGTCCTCTGTCTTCTGCTGCTTTCAACTGGAGTCTGGCAGAGACCAGTGTGGCAACAGAAGCACAAAGAAAATGAAATGTTATACATTCAATTGCACTTAATATTCACCACAACCCAATTCAGAGAGATGAGAGGAAAGGCTTAGAGAGGTTCAGCACTTTGCTCAAAGTCACACAAGTATGAGACCAGGTTCAGATTCCAAGGCCACCTTTTCCCCACTGGATCACAGTGGTGATAGAACAAATTCCCAGTGAAATATACTTTTACATATGAGCCCCAGACTGTTCTTAGGCCAATGTCATATCTACTATTAATTCTGCTTCCATCTAGGATGGCCTAAAGATTATTAAGGCATTACACCATTTAGTTTGCTAATAGATTATAAACTAAATCTAATATCTTCAATTAGGTTGGAAAATGAACTATTTAATAAAACATGTAAGTTTTGTTCAAAAATAATTTTGACTGGATATTTTTCAAATATTAAACAACAATCGGTTGTGTGGGTAAAATTTCATTTTTTCTAAGATTTCATTTTTTCAGAAAAGCATATTCTTAACACTTGGCATGTGAATAGGAGTTTGAAGCAAATAATGAGCTGGGAGTAATAATAACTACATGATTCTAGTAAAAGCCTTGAGAAAATGTCAAATTAAGATTGTAGATTGTTGGGACTGGTATTCTTGTATCTTATTTTCCTGGATACTCTTTGACATACTTTCACAAATATTTTCTTTGCCTCTTTAAATGCAGTTCAAACTCCTAAATTTAGGAGGGCAGATAAAGTCTTGTATTAACATTATATCTCCAGTGTCACATATACAGTCACGAACCACATAATAACATCTTGGTCCCTACAATATTTTTTATTTTACCTTTTCTACTTTTAGATATGTTTAGATGCACAAACACTTGTCATTATGTTACAATTGCCTATGGCATTCAACACAGTAACATCCATACGGTATGATGCTGTACAGATTTGTGGCCTGAGTGCAATTGACTATAACCTACAGCTCAAGTGTACAGCAGGCTGTAGCATCTAGATTTGTAGTAGTACACTCTACAGTGTTCACACAACAATGAAATCACCTAACAATGCATTTCTCACAACATATTCTCATCATTAAGCAACACATGACTGTAGTTGCTACTTAACATGTATTGAATAAATGGATATAAGTGGCACAGGAAATTTTAATTTCTGTATATTTTATGTTATAAAATATTTGCTTTACTAAGAACTGTTCATTGCCTTTGAATCATGAGAATATACAGAACAATAATAAGACAGGTGGAGCAAAGATATATTAATCAGAGCAAAATGCTTGAAAGCTATGATAGCAAGTTTGTGTGTATGTGTGCAAGACTATGGCATTACAAGTATTAATGTATCTTTAGTGTTTATAGATGTATCTCCTACACAGAGATTTTTCACAATGCACATTTTTAAATAAATCACTTGATTGAACAACAGTGACATTATGCTTTCACTCTCAGTTATAAGGTATAGGCAATGTAGAACTAGTTCTTTATCATAAGGACTTGAGAAGAAAGCTCCTGGATTCTATTTCTTTATACCAATGGAT
>PVKP010047812.1:0-14795 GCA_004027715.1 Plecturocebus donacophilus | reverse complement strand
TGGAGTGCAGTGGCACAATCTCCACTCACTGCAAACTCTGCCTCCTGGTTTCAAGCAATTCTTCTGCCTCAGCCTCCTGAGTAGCTGGGACTACAGGCACGCGCCACCACCCTCAGCTAATTTTTTGTATTTTAGTAGAGACTAGGTTTCACCATGGCCAGGATGGTCTCGATCTCCTGACCTCATGATCCTCCCGCCTCGGACTCCTAAAGTGCTGTGATTACAGACGTGAGCTACGGCGTCCAGCCCAAAGACAGATTTTTATGATCTGACTTAAAACTCTAGCTTGGACTCCTGCCGTATCACACAATGGTGTCTTCATTTTAGTCAGTTTGAACCATTTATGTCTCAAATCCTTCTCAAAATTCTTGGACCTTCTCATCACAGGTCCTCCTGTCTAGGATGCTTTTCATTCTCTCTCTCTCTTTTTTTTTTTTTTTTTTTGAGACGGAGTTTCACTCTTGTCGCCCAGGCTGGAGTGCAATGGTGCCACTTTGGCTCACTGAAACCTCTGCCTCCCGGATTCAAGCAATTCTCCTGTCTCAGCCTCCTGAGTAGTTGGAATTACAGGCATGTGCCACCACACCCAGCTAATTTTGTATTTTTAGTAGAGACAGGGTTTCTCCATGTTGCTCAGGCTGGTCTCAAACTCCCGGCCTCACGTGATCTACCCACCTCGGCCTCCCAAAGTGCTGAGATTACAGGCGTGAGCCACCTCACCAGCCTTTGATTCTCTTTCTTATATAAACTCCTAAGTGTCCTTTAAGTCTCACCTGTAGTGTTCCCATGCTACGAGACCCTTCCCTGACAAACCACCTACTCCTTCACTAATTAGGTATCCCTATTCTATACTCTCAAGATACCTTTTGCTTCCTTCAGCTATAGGACTTAACACATTATATTGTAATTGTTAAAACTTGTCTGTGTCTCCCACTAAAAGTATTTTGAGAGCAGGGACCATATTTTTTTTTCTTTGCCAAAGGCACAATACAGCACTTAACATTGTTTTGTTGAATTAATGATTCAAGCATAAAGATACCAAAATGCACAGTTAGCAAATATTCTCCCATTCTGCAGATTGTCTGTTTACTCTGTAGATAGTTTCTTTTGCTGTGCAGAAGGTCTTTTTAATTAAATCCAATTTGTCAAATTTTGGTTTGTTGTGATTAGTTTTGGTGTCTTTGTTATAAAATCTTTGTCTGTTCCTATGTCCAGAATGGTATTGCCTAGGTTGTCTTCCAGGATTTTTATAATTTTGGGGTTTACATTTAAGCCTTTAATACATCTTGAGTTGATTTTTTTTTTTTTTTTTTTTGAGCTGGAGTCTTGCAGTGTTGCCCAGGCTGGAGTGCAATGGCACGATCTCGGCTCACTGCAACCTCCACCTCCCAGCTTCAAGCGATTCTCCTGCCTCAGCCTCTCGAGTAGCTGGGACTACAGGCCTGTACCACCATGCCCGCCTAATTTTTTTTTTGTATTGTTAGTAGAGACGGGGTTTCACCACGTTGGCCAGGCTTTTCTTGAACTCCTCACTGCAGGTGATCTGCCTGCCTCAGCCTCTGTAACTGCTGGGATTACAGGCGTGAGCCACCATGCCCGGCCAAGTTGATTTTTTATACGATGTAATGTGTGGGTCTAGCTTCAATCTTCTGCATATAACTAGTTAGTTATCCAGCACCATTTATTGAATAGGGAGTCTTTTCCCCCATTGCTTGTTTTTGTCAGCTTTGTTGAAGATCAGATGGTTGTAGATGTGCGGCCTTATTTCTGGTCTCTCTATTCTGTTCCATTGGTCTATGTGTCTGTCTTTGTACCAGTACCATGCTATTTTGGTTCTGTAGCCCCATAGCATAGTTTGAAGTCGGGTAACATGATGCCTCCGGCTTTGTTCTTTTTGCTTAGGATTACCTTGGCAATTTGGGCTCTTTTTTGGTTCTATACAAATTTTACAATAGTTTTTTCTAGTTCTGTGAATAATGTCATTGGTAGTTTGATAGGAATAGCACTGAATTTGTTAATTGCTTTGGGAAGTATGGCCATTTTAATGATATTGGTTCTTCCTATCCATCAGCATGGGATGTTTTTCCATTTTTTTGTGTCTTCTGTGGTTTCCGACAAGAAATATCCAGCATCTTTAAGGAACTTAAAAAAACTTTACAAGAGAAAGACAGCCCCATTAAAAAGTGGGCATAAGAATATAAACAACCACTTTTCAAAAGAAGACATACATGCAGCCAACAAGCATATGAAAAAAAAACTCAGTATCACTGAGCATTAGAGAAATGCAAATCAAAACCACAATGAAATATCTCACACCAGTCAGAATGAGTATTTTAAAAAGTCAAAAAATGGTGCTCACTTTGGGAGCATATATACTACAATTACAACAATACAAAGAACCTTAGCAATTTAAAAAAAAATTTTTCTTTTTTAAAAGATGGGGTTTCACCATATTGGTCAGGCTGGTCTTGAACTCCCGACCTCAGGTGATCTGCCCACCTTGGCCTCCAAAGTGCTTGGATTACAGGCGTGAACCATCACGCCTGGCCTAGCAACTTTTTTAAAGACAGAGTCTCGCTCTATTGTCCAGGCTGGAGTGCAGTGGCGCGATCTCAGCTCACTGCAACCTCCACCACCCGGGTTCAAGTGATTCTCCCGCCTCAGCCTCCTGAGTAACTGGGATTATAGGTGCGCACCACCATGCTGGGCTAATTTTTGTATTTTTAGTAGAGATAGGCTTTCACCATGTTAGTCAGGCTGGTCTTGAACTCCTGACCTCATGATCCGCCTGCCTTGGCCTCCCTAACTGCTGTGATTACAGGTGTGAGCACCACACCCAGCTGCAAAATATTTTTTAAGTAAAAAAGTAACAAATGCTGGCAAGGTTGCAGAGAAAAGGGAACACTTATACACAGTTGGCAGGAGCATAAATTAGTTCAACAATATGAAAAGCAGTGTGGCAATTCCTCAAAGAGCTCAAAATACCATTTGACCCATCAATCCCATTACTGGTTATATACCCAGAGGAATATAAATCATTCTACCATAAAGACACACGGACATGAATGTTCATTGCAGCAGTATTTACAGTAGCAAAGATATAGAATCAATCTAAATGCCCATCAATGACAGATTAGATAAAGAAAATGTGTACATATATACCATGGAATATTATGCAGCCATAAGAAAAAGAATGAGATTGGCCGGGCATGGTGGCTCATGCCTATAATCCCAGCACTTTGGGAGGCCAAGGAGAGCAGATCACGAGGTCAGGAGTTTAAGACCAGCCTGACCAACATGGTGAAACCCCGTCTCTACTAAAAATACAAATTAGTTGGGTATGGTGGTGCACGCTTGTAGTCCCAGCTACTCAGGAGGCTGAGGCAGGAGAAATGCCTGAATACGGGAGGTGGAGATTGCAGTGAGCAGAGATCACACCACTGCACTCCAGTCTGGGCGACAAAGTGAGACTCCATCTCAAAAAAAAAAAAAAAATGAGATCATGTCTTCCGCAGGAACATGGATGGAGCTGGAGGCCATTATTCTTAGTAAGCTAATGCAGGAACAGAAAACCAAATACCATGTGTTCTCACTTAAAAGTGGTGGCTAAATGCTGAGAACTCATAGACAAAGAAGGGAACAACAGACAGTAGGGTCGACTTGATGGTGGAGGGTTGGTGGGGTGGTGGAAGGAGGATGAGGAGCAGAAAAAATAACTTTGGAAACTAGGTTTAATACCTGGATGATGAAATAATCTGCAAAACAAACACCCATGACACAAGTTTATCTATATTACAAACCTTCACATATACCCCCAAACCTAAAAGTTAAAAAAAAAAAAGATACCATGGAATTTTACTAAATAATCTGCTGAATGTTCCTTCTCATAATCAGTTTATCAACACTGTTGAAATAAAAGATGAGATTAGCCGGGCGCAGTGGCTCTCGCCTGTATTCCCAGCACTTTGGGAGGCCGAGGTGGGTGGATCAAAAGGTCAGTTTAAGACCAGCCTGACCAGCATGGTGAAACTCCATCTCTACTAAAGATACAAAAGTTAGCTGAGTGTGGTGGTTCTCACCTGTAATCCCAGCTACTCAGAAAGCTGAGGCAGGAGAATCGCTTGAACCCAGGAGGTGGAGGTTGCAGTGAGCCAAGATCTTGCCACTGCACTCCAGCCTAGGCGACAGAGCAAGATTCTGTCTCAAAAAAAGAAAAAAAAAAAAAAAAGAACGAAAAGATGAAACTGATTCCAGTTACTCTCTTTTAGGTATGCACTACATTGTTATTCATATCACTTCAGAGGACTTGTCAAGCTAATTATGTTCATACAAGTGTGTTTCCAAATAGATTGAAGGCTTGAGGTCAGAGGTTTATATTTCTTTTCTTTTGTTTTTTGTTTTTGAGACAGGGTCTCACTCTGTCACCCAGGCTAGAGTGCAGTGGCATGATCTCTGAGCCCGGCAACAGATTTATATCTCATAACTAGTGTATAGGAGATTATTTTACTGTACAATCAGTGTTTTAGTAAAACTATGCCAGCTTCTAATTAACTTTTTGGAAAAGTCAAGTAAATTTGTTAGAATTTCTGGGTGATAGAGCAAGACTACGTCTTGAAAAAAAAATAATTTCTGGGACCTACATTGAAAAAAACTAAAACTAGAAAAGTTGCTCATTTTCACATTGGCACCACCTTTCCATTTCCCGCACCATTTCTGAAATCATATCTGCAAGTTCTTTCAGCACCCAAGATGTAATTCTTGTGGATCCAGAGACTTGAGCAACTAACTAGCTCCTTGAAATCTGTTAACTATCTCTGGTTTGGATTCCATCATAAGCATGTTACTTAGAGCTAGAAGACTCAAGCTGATCTGGGGGTGGAGGGGTGGGGCTAGGGACAGAAGGGAGGTAAAGCTGAATAGGTCTAAATCCTTTTTTTTTTTTTTTTTTTTTTTGAGACGGAGTCTGCATGCCCAGGCTGGAGTGCAGTGGCTTGATCTTGGCTCACTGCAACCTCAGCCTCCTGGGTACAAGTGATTCCCTTGCCTCAGCCTCCTGAGTAGCTGGAACTACAGGTGCCTGCCATCACGCCCAGCTAATTTTTTTTGTATTTTTAGTAGAGACAGGATTTCACCATGTTGGCCAGGCTGGTCTTGAACTCCTGACCCCAAGTGACCCTCCCACCTCAGCCTCCCAAAATGCTGGGATTACAGGCCTGAGCCACTGTACTCAGCCAGGTCTAAACACATTTTGTATCTTATCCATCCTTACTCTTATTGGAACATATTTAAAAGTCCTTTTTGTTGTCTTTAATCATCCACCTATTATATTCACATAAGTATGTTTCCAAGTAGATGTTGTCTTGTAAGCCTTAGTTTATTCTGAATTTGGCTCTTCTAGAGAGCATACGTATTAAACAATCATCTCTCACACATTTATAATTTGAGACATGGTCTTGCTCCATTGCTCAGGCTGGAGTGCAGTTGCATGATGATGACCCACTACAGCCTCGACTTCTTAGGCTTGAGTGATATTTTATAATTTTCAAAGTATTTTTTTGCAATTTCCTTTGAGGTTCACAAAGCTCGTTAGAAAGGTATGGTTATCGTGTTCATTGACAAATGAACTTGCGACTTCAAGAGGTTAAGTGTTTTGACCGAGTTCACAAATATGGCAAACCTAAGAATATAGGAATCCTAACCCAATGATCCTAAACTATTTCTAATATTAAAACAAGAATCCAAAGTAATCAGAATTTTATAACTTCATTTAAATTATTTGCAAAACACACTTCAGCCAAGTTCTGTAGTTTGAGGTGTTTTATCATAAAAAATCAATTCAAAAATGTTTTTATTCAAAAATATTCAAGGTGGCCAGGCACAGTAGGTCACACCCATAATCCCAGCACTTTGGGAGGTCAAGATGGGAGGATTGCTTGAGGCCAGGAGTTCAAGACCAGCCTGGGCAATATGGCGAGACCTCTGTCTCCACAAAAAACACAAAAATCAGCCAGGTGTTGTAGCACACACCTGTAGTCCTGACTGCTCAAGAGGCTGAGGTGGGAAGATTGCTTGAGCCCAGGAGGCTGAGATTAGAGTGAGCCATGATGGTGCCACTGCACCCTAGCCTAAGCGACAGAGGGAGACCCTGTCTCTTAAAAAAAATTTAAAAAAAATATTTAAGTTCCTTACTCCAATGCTAGGTGTGTTGGACTCTGAAGATACAATGATGAGCAAAATAGACCCACTTTCTGCCCTCATAGAGTTGTCTGGTGATGACAAATAATTATAGCTCAGGATTATATACGGCGGCTCACGCCTGTAATCCCAGCACTTTGGGAGGCTGAGGCAGGTGGATCACCTGAGGTCAGAAGTTCAAGACCAGTCTGCCCAACATGGTGAAACCTCGTCTTTACTAAAAATACCAAAAAATTAGCCAGGCAGGATGGCAGGCGCCTGTAATTTCAGCTACTTGGGGAGGCAGAGGTTGCAGTGAGCCGAGATTGTGTCATTGCACTCCAGCCTGGGCGACAAGAGCGAAATTACATCTCAAAAATAAGTAAATAAAATTAAAAAATAATCATACAATTATAAACTATGAAAAACACTACAGGCCAGGTGAGGGTGGCTCACCCCTGTAATCCCAGCACTTTGGGAGGTTGAGGCGGGAGGATCACCTGAGGGGATAAGTTCAAGACTAGCCTGGCCAACATGGTGAAACCCCACCTCTACTAAAAATATAAAAATTAGCAGGGCGTGGTGGCCCATGCCTGTAATTCCAGCTGCTTGGGAGTTTGATGTAGGAGAATCGCTTGAACATGGAAGGCGGAGGTTGCAGTGAGTCAAGACCGCACCACTGCACTCCAGCCTGGGCAACAAGAGCAAAACTCCCCAAAAAACAAAATGAAAAAAGAAGCCAGGCACGGTGGTTCACACCTGTAATCCCAGCACTTTGGGAGGCCAAGGTGGGTAGATCACGAGGTCAAGAAATTGAGACCATCCTGGCCAACATCGTGAAACCCTCTCTACTAAAAATGCAAAAAATTAGCTGGCGTGGTGGCACATACCTGTAGTCTCAGCTACCTGGGAGGCTGAGGCAAGGGCAGAAGAATCACCTGAACCCAGGAGGTGGAGTTTGGTCAGCCAAGATCACACCATTGCACTCCAGCCTGGGTGACAGAGTGAGACTCTGTCACAAACAAACAAAAAACCACTACAAAGGCTCCATCTAGGGTATTACGAGTGTGTAACAAGGGAGCCTGATCTGAAGCAAGGGTGTATATGGAAATCAGGTGGAGGCTTTCAGGCAAAAAAAATACCCATGCGGCTTTCAAGGAACTCAAATGACTAAAAGCCAGGAAGAAAACAGAGAGAGACCCATTTTGAGTCTGTATTCTAATCTTTAGAGTAAGCAGCAGCCACTACAGGTTTTCAGCTACCAAGGACCACAGTGAGTGTGGAGATCAGATAGGAGTACCTGTATATTGCAATGGTCCACTCAGATAAGGTAGTTTTATCTAATACATTATGTGGCAATGGATAATGCTAATTTAGATGAAGACCAGGAGAGCAGAAATAGAATTGAACATATTTGATAGTCAATACACAAAACTAGTAAGTTTTTGATGGTTACAAGGAAGTTAATTGTTTGCACAACAGAATAGATGGTAGTGCTGTGCAGTGACAAGGGACAAATGGTTGTTCTCTAGGGACCAAGTCGTTTTTGTAGAAGATTGTTGGTTTTAGCGATAAGCTAAGCTCTGAACAAAAAGAAACGACAAAAGAAAGACTTAAACTCAGGCATTCTGAATGCAAGTCTGTAAAACATTATGTGGCTTGGACACATGGCATGATCCGAATTTATCACTTAGATTTTTTTTTTTCTCCGTAGTAGGTAGTAGCAAAATAAGGAAGTCTTTAAAGCATCAGCCTTCAAACTTTTTTTTTGTTTTTGAGACAGTCTGGCTCTGTTGCCCAGGCTGGAGTGCAGTGGCGCAATCTCGGCTCACTGCAACCTCTGCCTCCTGGGTTCAAGGGATTCTCAGCCTCCCAGTAGCTAGGGTTTCAGGTGCATGCCAAGACAGCCTGGCTAATTTTTGTATTTTTAGTAAATATGGGGTTTCACCATATTGGTCAAGATGGTCTCGAACTCCCAACCTCAGATGATCTGCCTGCCTCAGCCTCCCAAAGTGCTGGGACTACAGGTGTGAATCATTGTGCCTGGCCTAGCCTTTAAACTTTACAGAAGGTCATTCTTGACAGTTCTGTTGGGTTGCTCTAGAAAGAAAAGACAAAACAAACCCAACTCTAACAGTATCAATTTCTATTAACCTCAAGCAAAATTTCTGATTATAGCTGTAGTGCTCTGAGTAAAGGTTCTTAATTTTCAATCCAGGATTGATAATTCCCCTACAGTAGACAGGAAGATGTTGGCAAAAGCAGAGTAACAGAATAGATACCTCAGGAATACATTCAAGACAGATTTCATGCCTGTAATCTCAATGCTTTGGGAAGCCAAGGAGGTAGGATGGCTTGAGGCCACGAGTTTGAGACCAGCTCAGGCATAGCCAGATCCCATCTCTACAAAAAATTTAAAAATTATCCAGGCATGGTGGCATGTCCCAGCTACTCAGGAGGCTGAGGCAGGAGGATTGCCTGAGCCTAGGAGTTCAAGGCTGCAGTGAGCTATGATCGTTTGGTTTTCCAAATTTTCAAATGTACCAGAATTATCAATGTACTAATACATATTGGTGCTCCATTGTGGCTGTAGCTGAATTATGTGTTTTTTTTCCCATTTCCTAAACTTTCATAGATTTTGAAGTTTAAAATAAAAATATTCATCTGTGTAGTTATGCAAGTGAATACCCCCTTTAAAAAAAAGAAGCTTGATTTGCATAGTTTCTTTTTTGATATATGTAAGACTATAGTAAAAAAAAAAAAAAGGTAGAAACTTATCAGAGGTAATATAATAGTGCTTGATTAAAGATCTGTAAGACAGAAAATAACCGAGGAAACAACATACACCTTTTTTTTTTTTTTTAAACATTTTGGTCCCAACGTTTTCACTGCTAGAACAGACACCACCTTGTAGTCAGCACCCAACCAACGGTACGGCATGCTAGTGTCTAACAACATACAACTTTTAAAGAATAATTTTTAAAATTTTTGCAGGAAAAACTATTTCAAAATGATCACAGTAATTTTGAGGTATGTCCTTTCTTGGCTTAAGTCTGGACAAAAATATTTTATTTTTATTTATTTATTTTGAGATGGAGTTTTACTCTTGTTGCCCAGGCTAGAATGCAATGCTGCAATGTCAGCTCACTGCAACCTCCACCTCCCAGGTTCAAGTGATTCTCCTGCCTCAGCCTCCTGAGTAGCTGGGATTAGAGGCATACACCACCACTGGTAGCTAATTTTGTATTTTTAGTAGAGACAGGCTTCCTCCGTGTTGGTCAGGCTGGTCTTGAACTCCCGACTTCAGGTGATCTGCCTGCCTTGGCCTCTCAATGTGCTGGGATTACTGTGAGCCCTCATGCCTGGCAACAAATATTTTAAATGTGTGCTTACAGAACACGGGCAGAGCTATTTTTGAAAGATTACTCACTTCTAAACATTCTTATGATCAAATAAAAATAGGACACAGCTAAGTTTTAAATATTTCAAATGTTTGGACTAGACAATACCTAATTGGCCAGCCTACAAGAAATTGGTAGGTATATAAATATACAATTATCCTACATAGTGCACATTGATATGTGATTAAAATCCTTTTTAAAATAAAATACTTCAGAGAAATTAAAATACCTTTAATCAGTTTCTAGGCTGTCTCTTTCCATTTATAATGAAACAAAAATATTGCTACTAATTTTTGTACAAATTTAATATGCAAATATTTTCAACAGAATAAGACACAACAATGAAGGCTTCATGAATAATTTATTCCATTTGAAGTTTTGTTTTTTTTTGTTTTTTTTTTTTTAAAAAGTATAAACCTTTTCATTTCCTCAATCACAATTTGTACAACTCAGTGTTATGGCATTCGGCAGCAATAGTGTTTGTTCCTTATTCTCTTTTTGTCACGTTAAAAAGAAAAGCAATTGGACCATATTAAATGTCACTGCTAAACAACAACTTTAAAATGCCCCTTCATAAAGTGACCAAGCTATTTTGAGAGGGTTGATGCTGACATGTCCAGTAATGACGTTACAATTTGCAGCTTAAACTCAATAACTTTAAGGTCCACATATCCAGTTTACTTTGAAAACTAAAGCTAGTTTAAAACTTCATGAATACATCAACCTGAGGAGTATTTTAGGTCCCAAATCCAGTTTTAAATTTATACTCCACAAGAAAGAAAATACATATATAAAAATTTAAACCACAGTTCTGGGCCCATTAAAACACCAAAAAAATAAAAACCCAAAAAGATTTCCAGCTCATTTTTGAAGGAGTGGGACAAAATAAGAATGTATATTAAAAACATTTTCCCTTAATTCGGACAAACTAAAATCTTAAGAGGAAACCCAGACCAAAATATCACTCATGCAACATTAAGTGTATTAACTGATTGATATGCAATGCCATAGTGGATGAATAGCAAATTATATGATGCAATAGCATTTAAAAACTTTTTAATCTATTCAATTTGAACATTTTAAATAATGCAACATAGTATTCTGATATTACAGTATTAACATAGTGCTTGATTAAAGATCTGCAAATCTTTGTAGTAACACATTAAGTTAAAAAATTACCTCAGAAGGTAAATATGAAGACGAAAGGAGAATATTTTAATACAGTAATCTGTGCCATACTGACAATTGAGTACGAATACAGCTGAGGATAGTTGACTAAGTAGTAAGAGCTTAATTTTAGTGGTTTAAGAAAAGTTTAGAAATATTTAAAAATTACAGCTACTTTAAAATTTAAGGATTACATATAAGTACACTTGGTGGCCTCTGGCCAAACAATAAGGTGTACAGAAATTTATTCATACAGTGTTAATTCACAGTCCTGATAACTGAATGGCTTGCATAAGAAAGGTATGGCTAGATGTTTCTCACTGGCTGGAAGCAGACATTATATAACTAAACTTTTTAAAATGCTGAAATACTGAACTTCCACCCTGCTTAATAATAATGAATAACGGCACAAAAGAAAGATGTTAGCACTGTAACAAAGAAGTCAAGGTGTTGGTAATCCACTGCTATAAAGTATAATATTTTGCTTACCTATTTAAACAAAACTGCCCATACTTGTCTGTGACAATACATTACTAAGTTAAATCCATCCTGCACAAAAGGCTTAATTTCTCAAATAAGTCTATTGAACTTTTCTAATGGTTATTTAATAACTTTCTATTGAGTGTGAATGGAAGGGAAGAAAAAAAATCTTACCAATAAATCCTGTATATTTGGGCACTATTCCCTGATTCCCAAATAAAAAAAGAATTGTATACTGGGTTCCCTCCTTATGGCTCCATATTAAATAATCTGCCAGGGAATAATTTCTACTTCAAACTGAGGTGTGGTTACCACAGGTTAGTGATTTTAAATAAATGAGAATATAGCTTTTATTTTGTAAAGTCACTATTAAGTATATAAAAAGGATACTTTTTATGGAAATTCCAAATAAGCATCTTTTCCTTCAAATCTCAGACAAGTTTTTTTTTAAAGAAAGTACAGAAGAAGACATACCAATATAAGGTGTGTTGTTAGTATAATTTAAAAACAAATGCAGAGATGTGATCTTTACATTTAATATCAAAATATGCTGACCATTGGGATTGCATTATAATTTTGAAGAAATGATTGAAAACCTTTGTCACCAATTGTTTGCTTCATAGAAAAAACAAGACTTGCTAATGTTTTCATATACACAATCTGAAGAAGTTATATTGTTCATAAGAAACTTATATTTAATTCTAAGCATAGAGTATTCACAAAACAATTTTCAGTTAAAAAAAAAAACACTGAATTAGAGTTTTGTAAATACAACTGATTTTGTCCTTGTGATAATTAGTGAACGTACAAATAGGAATTTTGCTAGACTGCTTCCAAGAAAGATAGGTAGACTCGGCGACTGTGAATTCAAGTCAGCAATGCAGGTAGGAGGCGAACTTGGGCTCTTTTGTGAGCAGCACTGTAGAAAGGATTTTTCAAGGGGGTGAAGCCTGCATAAAAGCAGTTATCTTGGCATGTGCAAACAAGAAGGGGGAAAGTTGTACTGAAGGAGGAGTCAATTAAAGTCCCTAAAATTCAAGTCCCTTCTTTAGGGAGGTGAGAACCTCCTTGACATATGCACTACTTTAATCTGAGCTGTGTCATAGAAAAGTACAGACTCTGGTGTTTGGGACTGACATCTCCAAACCAAGAAAATTAAATAAATAAAAAAGGCAAGGGAGTTTAGAAAATGGTTCTTTCACTAGTGGAATAGAGTCTGAATACCAGAATTCACTGAGAATCTATTTACACCACAGTTTGATTGCGCGCACACACACACACCCATACATATGCATACTCTCACATACATTCCCAATTTTTAATTTAAAAAAAAGTGTCAAACAATCAAGGGTGACTGCTTGTAAAATAATTTGTAAAATGCCTAGAGCTGGGCTAAATTTCAACCTTATAGCAGATCCTGAAGATAAATTTCATAATTAATAATATTCCCATGCCTAAATGTGCCACTGTTAAAACTGAAAAAAATTTAAGCATGTAACATTAAACACCAAAATTAGTTTAAGCATTCAGTAGCAAATGTTTTTCTTGTAAAACTAAGTTTCTTCCACTGGAAATGGCCTGAAATATTAGTCATAGCCCTAAACCATAGTACAAAATATAACTGAAGAATTCTCATTTTATTCTAAGTTAAACCACCTAACAATACCACTTGTATATTGCCATCATGTTATTCTGTAAAGATGTGATATATAAAATGCTGTAAGACCTGGTACCTTTTCAATTTATAAACACAGTGAACTTCATTACTGTACATGTACTCTGCAACTACAGCTTAGCTGTAAATCCTCCACACACAATGGTATGGACATTATTCCCCCTCTATCCCCGTTAAACTGTACATCGAGACAATACAAATTTACTGTCCCACCCACCCCCTTACAAAAAAATAATACTCTAAAAGCAACCCTACTGCAACTTTTTAATTAAGACGATTACATATATTTTAGACCAATTGCTTTAAAGCAAGAAGGCAGTATAAACCTTCTAGGAAAATTTTTATAAAAGAGGTTAAGAAATATAAGACAATTTATACATTTAAAAACTTACAATAAATAAGAGAAGAGATGCAGGCATTTTTGAATACTAGATACTATAATCCAATACAAGAACATCTTCATGTTCTGAAGCCATATGTTGAAATTCATTGTTCCTCATGTTTCCTCTCCATGCTTTTAATATTCATTTAACATGACTGGGTACTATGGCTCATTACTTTTCACAAATACTGTGACTGGAAAAAAAAAGGTTAATTTTGCTACGAAATGTTATAATACGTTTTGTATGATCAGTCATCATCCTAAAGAGTTCAGTAGAGTCAATGAAAAATAGCAGGGTTATAGCCCCTCCCCCCAAGTCAAAACAATATTTGTTGAAGTAATAAGAATTAGGCCCCATCACAAATGACTTTCACTGAGAAAATAATTGTAACTTAATCCTGCAGCGAAATATCCATTTTTCCTTTCCTTTTCTTGCACAGTTCCATCAAATGAAGATCACAGCATGTTCATAATAAAGTTATATAACTGATTCAGCACCACAAAATGAATTGGGAGACATGAGCGTCTGTCCTGGATTGCAGGGTCACAGGTTAGCCAGGAGAGTGCATTGTACTGTTCCAAAACAAACCTGAAAAGTAAATAAACTGTGTAAGTCATGTATTTATCTCCAACGTCAATTGTGGAAGCAGTTTTCTATTTATTTTTTCTTTTTAGATGGAGTTTCACTCTTGTTGCCCAAGCTGGAGTGCAATAGAGCAATCTCGGTTCACTGCAACCTCCACCTCCCGGGTTCAAGTGATTTTCCTGCCTCAGCCTCCCAAGTACCTGGGATTACAGGCATGTGCCACCACACCCGCCTCATTTTGCACTTTTTAAAAGTAGAGATGGGGTTTCTCCATGTTGGTCAGGCTGGTCTCGAACTCCCAACCTCAGGTGATCCACCCACCTTGGCCTCCCAAAGTGCTGGGATTACAGGTGTGAGCCACCGTGCCTGGCCAGTGGTTTTCTATTATGCCATTTAAGACTCAAAGTCACCTTAAAAAAGAGTGCAAAGTATGGAACAGAGAGTCCTTGGGGTGAAAGATAAGCAATTTCCATAAAAATTATTCTCAAAAGTAGATTACTCATGTAGAAAAGCAGTGCATATCTAGATATCCATTGGTACACAACTATAAATTCTTGCCAAAAATGAGAAAAACATGTAAGAATCAACATTATATTCTTTTAAAGTTGCAGTGACAAAACGTTAGTGGTAAAAGAGCTGTACCTGAGGACATCTGAAGTCTGATTTGAGTCAAGTGGGTGGGAGTGTTTACTGTGAAGCAGCTCGTCAGATTGCACTGAAGGCACGTGGAGGTGCAAAGAGGCCTAAGAAGGTAACAGGTAATCAATTGGTCAGCCAAACAGAAAATAATCTGCTATTTAGTTTTACCTTATTCTCCCAATGTATCTTCTAAAATGATTAAGTACAATTTAGTCCTATGTTATAAATGAAAACCACTATAAAAATGCTTGTTCCTCTAACTAAATCATTACAGAAGTGATTTTTTTTTTT
>PVKP010047811.1:0-14832 GCA_004027715.1 Plecturocebus donacophilus | reverse complement strand
GGAATAGGGGATGAAAATAACAAATAAGCAGACAACCAATATTTTATTTAAACCTGTGAAATGCTATGCAATTGCTGGGGAGTGATTTACTTCCAGTTATGTGATCACTTTTAAAATAGGTATAATGTGATAGAAAAATGTATGTTTTGTGGATTTGTGGGAGGAGAGTTCTGTAAATATTTGTTAAGTCTAGTTGTTCCAGGTCTGAGTTCAAGTCCTGGATATCCTTGTTAATTTTCTATCTCGTTGATCTGTGTAATATTGACAGTGTAATGTTAAAGTCTCCCACTATTATTGTGTGGGAGTCTAAGTCTCTTTGAGATTCTTAAATGTCAAGGTTTGTTCTTCTCTTTGGTGGACTGGAGAATCAGGGCTTAGAAATGTAGATTCCTCCTTTGCATGGTGGTGAAAAACAATTCATATTCCCATGTAACCTGATCCAGAGGCCTGGGGGTGTGTGCTGCAGGAGCGGGCGGTGGGAAGGAACTTCGCTTCGATGCTGGAGGTACCTGAGACACATCCACTAGCTTGAGATCCATGTTCTCCTTGTTCTTCTGAACGTCTCTGAATAAAAGCTCTCTTGCTCTCCCCGAGTTCTTTCTCTAAGTCGTTTGTCATCTGCTCTTGAGCTCTTCAGCCTGGTCACCTCCACTGTCATCTGGGCTCAATACATGAGCCTTGGCCTGAAAGCAGAATCAATTAAAATATACCCTGCCATTTATTAAGTTTACCCTGCCTTTAATAGCTAAAGTTGTGAAGAAAACTGAATAAATATCGCTTCAACATAATTGAAGAACCAAAGACATCTAATTGTAGAGCATCATATTTGAGCTGTATTTGTAATCTTTAAAAGGAAAGTTTAAAGAAAGGCCACGGTTGTTTCTAATTTTTATTAAAGGCTCAATTTTAGGGGTACTCCAAAGTCTTCTCTGTGGGTCAGTTAAATATATAATTACAACACACAGGGGTCTCAGCATTTAGTCAACCTAAAGAGTCTATTAATTCATAGTCAAAGGGGAACTTAGTTTTTATCAAATTTTAGAAGTTGCTTGCTTTTCAACATCCTAGTAACATCCATATAAGCAATAGCGTATGAGGTAAGAACTAGCAACAGGCTAAATCTGATAGCTTCACACAACTTTGTGTATTTAGGACTGCATCTTTCAATTTGTTTTGAGAACAGTTTATTTTAAAGTTTTTTTTATTGCAAAATTAATATTTTATTAAAAAGATTAAATACAAGCAAGGAGAAAGAGTTATCCATTACCATACAATCTTCAGTGAGCACCATTCACATGTTGGTAGGTATCTTTCAGAATTACTTTTTATGGCTATATCAAGTTAAAAATACATGATGCATACTGTGCAAGCCATTCTGAACACTTTTAGGTGGATAATAAAGACAGGGACACAGTCTGCCTTGACAAGGTTTTGCCTCCTAACTTCCACTAAAACCAGTCCTTTCTCCCAGAGAGTATTTTCCTTATCCGCAATAGATGGACCACAGGTACTCCCAAGTTCTCTATTTTTACTCCTCTTTTCTCTCTTCTTCTCCTATCCCGATTCATCCCTAGACTTGGTAAAGTTCCACCTCCTTCCTGAAGTTCTCAATGATTCTCCAAACCATGGTGATTTTTGCCTCTTCTAAACTATTGAAATATTAATATCTGTCAATATCTGTCATTGGGTTTGAGAAAATAAACGGAATGAGAAATGTACAAGAAAGGGAAGGACTGAAAATAAATTCGGTAGTAAAAGAAAAACTTTTGAACAGAATATTATAGAAGAATGTGTTAAACTCATCTCAATGTCATGTTAGCAATTGGGCATAAAAACATAAATTCACTTAAAAAAGCACGTGCATTAAAGAATATTTTGATTTCATTTCCCAAATTAGTTACTTTAGGTTGATATAAATCAAAATATAGTAAGGGTGTATTTCAGATCCTTGTGGAAAGAATACATTATTGAATACATGGAATTGAGACAAATCTGTCTCATAAATATCAGCATAGATCAAAGTGAATTCTAGACACTACAATTTAAGTTTAAATAGTATGAAACTAGAAAATTTGTTAAGTATATAATATTTAGAGGGGGATAGAACTTTCTAAATTTCTTTTATAGACACTAGCACATCGGGGTCACTTCATATTTATTGAACAAATGCATGAAATGGAAAAGCAAAGAGACCATAAAGAAAAGATCAATAGGTTTGACATCATGTACGTAACATAATATCTTAATGTTCTGTATTTTAATTACAAAATTTGAAAGGCTCATGACACACTTGGAAAATATTTATAGTGTGTAGTAGAGAGCTAATTTTTTTAACTAAACAACTCTTG
Source organism: Plecturocebus donacophilus (assembly GCA_004027715.1). Taxonomy (NCBI): domain Eukaryota; kingdom Metazoa; phylum Chordata; class Mammalia; order Primates; family Pitheciidae; genus Plecturocebus; species Plecturocebus donacophilus. The sequence goes on along the minus strand of PVKP010047811.1, from coordinate 12,484 downwards.
CAAGTCAATAGGAAAAGCTATGCATTTCAATAGAAAAATTAGTTAAACTGTATAAATGTGTCACAAAAGAATAAATATAAGAAATCACTAAATATAAAAAAACTATTCTAGTTTTATTAGTTAATTAAAATAATGCACACTTTAAACATTGTATTTGTCATTAATCAAAATGACACACTTTAAAACACATAATAATTCCATTGTTCTTAAAGATTAGCAAAAGAAGGTTTATTATACTATTGCTGGTTATATTTCTGTACCTTATAGGAATGTAGTTTGGAATATGTTTTTAAATGTAAACAATTTTAGATAATATTTTAAACCAAAACATTTTTAGCTAAAAATGTGCTTAGCTTTTGGTTAAGTCATTTAATTTCTAGGGATTTCTCTAAGGAATTTGCACAAATGGTAGCTACAAAGGCATTCACAGTATTTTTATTTATTTATTTATTTTTTTGAGATGGAGTTTTCTCTTGTTACCCAGGCTGGAGTGCAATGGCGCGATTTTGGCTCACCGCAACCTCTGCCTCCTGGGTTCAAGCAATTCTCCTGCCTCAGCCTCCCGAATAGCTGGGACTACCGGTGCATGTCACCATACCCAGCTAATTTTTCTGTATTTTTAGTACAGATGGGGTTTCACCATATTGACCAGGATGGTCTCAATCTCTTGACCTCGTGATCCAGCCGCCTCGGCCTCCCAAAGTGCTGGGATTATAGGCGTGAGCCACTGTGCCTGGCCTTATTTTTTAGAATATAAACAACACAGTATCACCACTTGGAGATTACTAGTACTAGTGTAGTAGCTGTGGAGCTGGACTGGCTGGGCTTGAGTCCAGCCTCTGCCACTCCAAGCTGAAGGGCCTCCTACTGTTCCCTAACTTCTCTATATCTCAGTTTACTCATCTGTATAAGATGGGGGGAAATGTAGTCCCTATATCACAGAGTGAATGGGAGAATTCAATGCCTCACACAGAAAGTGTTTAATAAGTATTAGCTCTCATTTTATTAGTATTTAAGAATGGTATGTCCAGACATTGACTACCACTCAGCCATTACACTATTATTTTGCTACTTAATAACATGAAGGGTATTTAATAACATGAAAAGGTGTTTATTATCTGTTGTCAAGCAAAAAAAGCACTATATAAAATGGTATATAAATGATCACATTTAAAAATTATATGAATACATTGGAAAAAAGACTGAAAAAGAGATACATAGAAATGTTAGTAGTGGGTATATTTAGGTGATAAAATTATGGGTAATTTAAATTTTCTTCTTCATTCTTGTCCATCTCTTCTACATTTTCTACAATGAACTTTTTTTTTTTTTTTTAGCAAAAATAAGATATACCAACCAAACGAAAAATAACAAAAACAACCTCCTACTCTAAATCACACTTCTCCACAGTTAAGAGTAGCTTATATGAAAATAGAATAATTTTAATAGACTAAAGCTGATACACTAAAAACAACTTGAGGCTTACGGTTTCACAGACTGGATATGAACTCTTAGCTGTATGAACTTAGATATGCTATTTAACACACTGAACTCTCAGATTCCTCTTTGTGAAATGGCTATGAATCTCTTTGCATATCCAATGCGAATGTTTTGAAGTGCAATAAAATAGTTCATGTGAGAGCTATTCATAAACTGAGAAGAGCTGTACAAATACAATATCTTATTATTACCATCAAACTACTGATGCCATTAGATTTTTAGTCCCAAAGAACAGCATGGATTACATAGCCAGTGAAACCTTTTCTTTTCATCGAAGAGGTACTTAGGGTTTGAGAGTCTTCCTAGTTGCTATTAAAAACTCATTGCATGAAAGTATCAAGCTTTCGGGTCCACATTATTTCTTTGGTATAGGTTTCTTTTTTTCCTTTGTTTTGATTCCAAGATATGACGGGCAGTGAATCATTCTAAAGACTTAACATGAATTCTTGAAAGTTGCCTTTATTTTAAAATTTAAGAGGACCATTCCAAAGTAAGCATATTCTACAGTCCACTTGGAAAGAGACTCAAACTAATATTCTTTTATAGGAACAATGTTTGAAGTAGTTGAGGGGAGTTGGGAAAACAGTAAGCAAAATTTGGAAATAAACTTTACCACGTTTGAACCACTGCAGAGGACAAATCTGGTTCTGCGGTTCAACTATTTTCTTTTCTCTTTGTCTTATCCTTAACTATTCATAATAATAATGTTTGAACCACTACAGATCAGACGACATATCCCAAAATTTGTGAGTTGCATGCTGGTTTTCAAGTTACAAAGGGAGGAAAACTGGCAGCTCACAAAAATAAAACTTTGAAAGAAATTTAAAGATTATTGAAATATTTTTTATTATAAATCTGAGAAAGTTAGACATGAGAAATGCTGTTCTTTTAGGAACCTTTATTTTTTCTATGAAGACAACTGCAAAGTAGTTAAAATATGACCAGCTTTCAGTTTTTTCTCTTACATTTCCTATGTCTTTTCTGTCAGGTGATCATACCAATGATTATTAAATTTGTAATCCTTTTAATCTCTCATCTGTATAGCTTGCTCCTGAGACCAAGGCTGTCATTCATTGGATTATGGATATTCCTTTTGTACTCTCTGCCAATCTCCATGGAGGAGATCTTGTGGCCAATTATCCATATGATGAGACGCGGAGTGGTAGGTATTCTTCCTGCTTCTTTAATTGGTTCAAAGTTTATAATACTGTACAAGGGTTTATAGGATGATTTCTGTAATATTCTTTTAAGAAACTGGTCATTACATGTTTTTGCCTGTTGAAAGAAATATGTTTAACAGAAACCTCTCCTCCTCATTTCATATGGTGTTGGCATATCTATTTGGCAGAAAAGGACTCACTTTTTCAATAGTTTAGGTGAAGAGAAACATGATCTTGACAGAGTAACTCGCCAACAGAAAGGGAGAAAATGCAAGGCATAAACTTGGGTCACTCCTGGACACTGATAAAGTGGAGAGATTACAGAAATTGTGTAGGTTCATGTAGAAGATGGCTTAAACATGGCAGCAGCCTCTTGGTGCTTGATCAGGGCCCATGTGGATCTCTACAGGTGTCTTATTTTGTTCACACAGTTTTGCATTTGGAACTGTTTCTGGTGGTTCAGGGAGGGGAAGTGGTTCTTTGGCTTTCTCTAACTAGTTTTAGTTAAGCTTCTGACACAGCAAGCTTTAGCCAGACAGATATTTTCAACTTGATATGTGTTGCTCCAGGGAATTTCCTGCTTTGCCTCCATTCTCAGGGGCCTTTGGAAAGTTAGCTCTTTGTAAGCACAAGATGATTATTTTCTTTTTAAAAATTTTAGAGTCAGGGGTACATGTATAGGTTTGTTACATGGATATATTACATAATGGTGAGGTTTGGGTTTCCAGTGTACCCATCACCAAAACAGTGAACCCGACAGGTAATTTTTCACCCCTCACCTCCTCCCATCATTACCCATGTTGGAGTCCCCAGGGTCTATTATTTCCACCTTTATGTCCATGTACACCGTTGTTTAGCTTCCACTTACAAGTGAGAATATGTGGTATGGGATTTCTATTTCTAAATTATTTCACTTTGTATAATGGCCTCCAGCTCCATGCATGTTGTTGCAAAATATATGATTTCATTCTTTTATATGGCTGCATAGTATTTCATAGTGTATATGTGCCACCTTTTCTTTATCCAATCAACCATTGATGGACAATTAGGTTGATTCCATGACTCTGCTTTTGTGAATAGTGCTGCCATAAACATGAGTGCTTGTGTCTTCTTTATATAATGATTTATTTTCCTTTGGATAGATAGTAGTGGCATTACTGGGTTGAATGATAGCTCTGATTTTAGTTCTTTGAGAAATCTCCATACTGTCTTCCATAAAAGTTGTACTGTTTACATTTCCACCAACAGTGGTGGGAATCCATGACAATATCTGTTGCTTTTTGACTTTTTAATCATAACCATTCTGAGTCATGTAATGTATTGTGGTTTTAATTTGCATTTCTCTGATGATTAGTGATGTTGAGCATTTTTTTCCAATTATTTTGGCTGCTTGTATTTCTTCTTTTGAGAAATGTCTGTTCTTGTCCTTTTCCCACTTTTTAATGGTGGTGTTGGGATGATAATTTTAGATATTGAAAACTGAGTGTTGAAGAACATCTTTAGTGAAATAATATTTTTAAGTACATTTAGAGACTTTGTGGTTTGTTGATAATTGGGAAACTAGTAGGCCTCCATAATTTATAATGCCTGAATAAGAATACAGTGTATCAAAATATGTTATTTATTTCTATAATACATAGAGGAGATTTAAAAAATCTAAAACCAGATATTGAATAGTATATATGAGAATGATTCATAGTGGGTATGAGGTTGATACAGGCACTTTTTAAAATTAAATATTTTGATAAAAATCTCCCTGCTATTCTCCCAGGCCTAGTTTACTATGACTTTATTACCTTTCCTTGTGAAGCTTTCAATTAATAAGTGGAGTGTACATTCTACCCACTTTCTACTTTGTAGTATTAGGAATGGAAGTTTTGTAACTTAAAAACTAAGTGTAATTATTTAGTATTTAAACTTTTGCCTCTTTCTCATAGTTATATAACTAAAAGAATACATCAACAATACAATTACTCAACACCGAATCGCTCTTTGGAAAACACAGTGCTGCTTGGTCTGCGTTCGTTTCTTTAATCTTATGGATTTGTTTTCTAGGTAGTGCTCATGAATACAGCTCCTCCCCAGATGATGCCATTTTCCAAAGCTTGGCCCGGGCATACTCTTCTTTCAACCCAGCCATGTCTGACCCCAATCGGCCACCATGTCGCAAGAATGATGATGACAGCAGCTTTGTAGATGGAACCACGAATGGTGGTGCTTGGTACAGTGTACCTGGAGGTGAGTTTTTTTGAGCTCTCTGATAGTAGCTTCTTTACAATGATCATTTAGGTTAGAGAGTGATTTAGATTTAGAGAATCTTTAATTGTCATCCATCATTAAAAAGTAAACTGAATCTGTGGTTCTTCCATTAAAGTCAATTTTTTGCACGAATGATTATTATGTATAATTTTGTTTTTGTGGATTTTAAAAATTGAGATGCTAATTGAAGAGTTTCAGGAAATGAGCTGAAGACATTTATTGGGAAAATAATAAACTCAATATTGTTAACTACCCTACTTTTAAGCTCCAGCCTTAAGGAATAAGATGGCATCCTTAGTATATGCCGGTCATGCTTTCGCTATAGGTAAATATACATTTTAGAGGTCTTGCTTTGGCTTTTAGCATAACCTGGTGCACACTACTTTTTTACTAAATGATGTGATAATGGGGACTATTTGACATGGAATATTTAGTTTATGTTCACTACTCTAACAATCCGTATTAGATCAGGTAGCTTTTTGCCTTTTATGGAGTCTGAAATGGAAGCAGTTGCCTTGTGGGACAGCAGCTGGGGGAGTCCCTTCCTAGGCAGCCAAGACAGCTCTCTTGGCTTCCTTGTCCCAGGGTGGACTCTACAGAGCTCTTATTTTCACTACTACTCAAGGATGAAGAGTGAAATGCAAAGATATTTATATATTTTTTCTTTTCTCTTTGCTTAAGAAAAATTTTCTATGGCCTACCTGGAAAAAGAAAATTTGTTAGGGTTGTGGCAGCATTAGCTAATTGTAGGGTAGGGTAGTGGTTTGTTTAATATGTTTAATTTTGTTGAATTATGTACTGAGAAAAATATTCTTTCTGATTTTTTCTTTCTGATACATGTTAATTCTGTTTTTATTTATATGTTGCATTTTAACCAGATCAGACTTTCCCCCAATAGCTTGAGAAATATGATCTATATCAAATTTAGGATTTAGAGCATGTCTAGTATATTGGATGGGAAGTAATTTCATATTTTAATTTTTATAAAAACTTTAGTGATTCCTTGGAACTCCTTTTTGAACAAATAGTGTATTGTCTGCAAAATATAAAGTGATCTATATCAGTAAAATACTGATAATAACATTAACAATAAAAATAATATTAGTCAATGGTTATGACTCACTTAACCAAATAGTTAAAGGAAGCTTTGATAGTATTTAGTTCTGTATATAGTGAATAACATCCATGTCTTAGGTCAGGTTTTCTAGAAGCAGAGCCTGAGACAGGGATTTGGATGCTTGTAATTTATTAAGGGAGCACTTTTTAGGGAAAATCCTGTAGGGAAGTGAGGGAAGCGGGTCAAGGAAGGGGATGGAGCTAAACAGGGGTGCGGTCTCAGGTAAAGTCCAGCCTTGGCCTAAGCCACTGGAAAAAGCCGGAGCATAAATCAGGGCAAGTTTGCCTCCCCTTGAAGGATGGGGACCAGCCTTTGGTGGCTCCATATCGGTCAGCCATTGGTTATGGGCTGCCAGAGGTATTGAGGGTGAGAGATAGGAGGATGTAACTCGCAAGCCATGTGGGAGATTCTGATTCCCACCAGCAATTCTCTGGAAAAGGGGTGAGGATGGGGTTGCTGTGAGCTCTTAGCAGCCAACACCTGTAGCAGTTTGAGGCTGGATGTCCTGGCTCCATAAAAGCAATCTGAGGGTCACTAACAGCATCCACTACTAATTTGAGTCAGATTTAAATTAAAATTGTTCTGGATGCAGAACATTCTCTTTGGTGCAATTTGAAGTATTGTTATCATTATATCTCATATGTAGTAGATACTTGGTGATTGTTGAATTAATATAAAGTGTGACAGGAAATTAAATTTTGGGACCATTCTCATTTAGCTAAAGGGAAAAGTCAAGCTGAGAACTGGGCCATGCACACCTGCCTTCCCCTTTTGGTTCCTAAATAAGATGACTGCAAGACGAAAGGCTACATGCCTTCCCCCATATTTTGCCCACAAGGAAATTCCTGGTGAGCTGTTAAAGCGTCACCATGGCCGTGTAAATTGATATCTTATCTTTACAAGTAGTCATCCCAGCCTGCCTGACACAAATGCATATCTGATTGCTCCCCTACCCCATTTTGTCTGTGTTATCGTATGTAAAATGCAGGCTCCCCACATTTTTCCTCTTCCCCTTTTGTTTATGTGCAAACGGTGTGCTTCTCAATATCCCACCTTCTCCCCTTTAAATTTGGAGCCCTCAAAATCATCTTTGGAGAAAGGCATAGGCCTGTCTCCGGGGTACATCCTTAACTTTGACAAAGAATCTAAAACAATTGAGACTTGTCTCATCATTGTCCTTGATGGACAATAGTATATTGCCAAGACTCCTCAAATATACTATGATATTGATTGGGCTTAAGGAACAATATGGTATGTCTGATCATCTCACATGAAGCTCCACGATCTTCTCCAGTAGGAAGGTTCACTTAGAGGGATATGCACTTCTTTAACAGGTCAGTAGGGATGGCGTCTTTACCCTGTTGTCTTCTTCAAAGCCTATTCCAGCAATGTGGAAGGTGGGTGAGTTTGCAATAGCACTCTGAAGCAGCAAACTCTTTTGCTTAGGAAACTGAGAGTTTGTGCTTTTAAGGTATAACAGTCCCCCACCTATGTTGTTCATTCCCTTACAGCAGATGATTTCCCTTCAGATTTCCCACAGGCTTCCCAAATGTCTTGGTTTGTGTATTTTTTACTTGGTTCTTGATTCAGAAGACTAGCATATGTAGAGTTTTAGACTCCTCATGCATATTTTGACTTTCCATTTGGCATTTTGGCAGGGATGCAAGACTTCAATTACCTTAGCAGCAACTGTTTTGAGATCACCGTGGAGCTTAGCTGTGAGAAGTTCCCACCTGAAGAGACTCTGAAGACCTACTGGGAGGATAATAAAAACTCCCTCATTAGCTACCTCGAGCAGGTAAACACAGTCCCCAGCATAAAATGCAAGATTCAGAAGCATTTAAACCTGGCATACAAGGGTCTTGTAAGAAGAGTCCAGGGGAATCCATCCGGTGCAGAATGAGAACACCGCATTTGAGAGGCAGGTGTCAGCAGTGTTTCAGTTAGGCTTTTGTTTGTCATAGGTTTTGCGGCTCATGACTGTTCACCAAGAACTGACTCAACTGGAGAGGTGTAGAGAAAAGATGTAGAGTCTTGTTTTCGTTTGTATTATTCTAAGCAAGGACAATCCTAGGACTCTCTCCCACCCTGATCACTTGAGGCATCCCAGGCAGAGCCAGGACAAAAGTGAAGCAAGTGAGGCACCTAGAATGCAAATTTTAAGGAAGATTTTAATCTCAGGAGCATGCAAGTACAGGATTAGCACTTGAGAGTGAAGGTCTCCATAGGTTTTGAGCTCTGTAGGCCTCATCTTTTTCACCCTAGACTCAGCTGCATCCCAGGTAATAATAATAATAATGAGTTATGTTTACTGGTTATTTACTATTTCCCAGGCATTATTCTAAATGCCTTTTATGTAATAATTAGTGCATTTAATCCCCACAACAACCTTATAAGGGAAGTTATCATCATCATCATCATCATTATACTCATCACTAAATTAAAGATGAGGAATCAGAGATACAGATAAGTTAGACAGCTCACCTGAAGTTGCTTAGCTAGAATCTGAATCCAGGGTGTCTGTTTCCAGAATCACCATGCTATACTGCCTTTCAGAACAGAAGCTTGGATCTTTACCAGAGAGTCATTTATGTAGCCATTCCAATGGGATCCACATAGAATTTGGGGAATCTCACCATCTGCCAGAATAAAATCCTTCACCTACTCAGGCCAGTCACCTGCCAATTCTAGCCCCTATATAGTATGTAGACACTGGCACTAGGAGCAGTGGCGGGGGAAACACTTAAAAGATTCTGTTCATTCCTGCAGGGCTTTGATAGCCTTCAAATTTTATTATGAATGTGGCCATTTACACCCAAGGTCAAGTAGAGTGATGTTAGTTTCATGTGCCAACAAATAGTCCAGACCAATGTGTTAAACTAATTTGGAGTAAACAAATGCCGTTAAATAAACATTTATGTATTTATATGTATACATGTACATATAAACATATACATATAAGAGCAACACTTTTTTAAAGTAAAACCAGGAGTCGAATCCAGTTTCTTTCTCCACTGTTGCAAGGCCCTGTTGCAGTGGTCCCTATATCTTGCTATAGCCTACCTTGAAGAAAGGCTGCTTTGCCAAAAAAGAAAGAAAAGCAAAAGCAAGATCAGCATAGAATTTCTTTTACATATGCCAAATATTTGTACATTGTAATACCTTACCAGGGACTATCATGGAATAGATCTGCTGATGATAGACTATGATTAAAACACTCATTCCACAAGATTTAAAAAAAAATCAATAGATTCCTGCTGCATGTTAGCTTAAAGAGATATTTTCCAGTAACAAAAACTAAGGATAAGTAGTCCACAATGACCCTAGAACAACTTTGGTGGGAATCCCTACAGAATGTCTCCTTTGAGGAGAGCTGTATTTGGATGGATCTTCCAAAAACAAAGTTAATGGAAAAATATGTTTCTGGATAGAGGAAGTAAGATGGGACTGACTGGGGTATTCTCCACTTAGATATCAAAGAATCCCTCCTTAATAAAGTGCTTTTAATTTTATGTATATATTTTTGCAACAAAAATTTATTGACCAGTTTCGCGTCCCAGGCCTTCTGTGAGGCACTGGGGATAGTGACTGCCCTCAGGAAGGTTTCACACTAGTGCTGTCAGAAACATGAATACCTAATCCCAAGACAGGAGGATAACTGGCTGAAAAAAAAGGCTTAGCTACAAGGAGCAATGGCAGTACAGAGAAGGGGACCTAACCCAAGCATGGGAGTTTGGAAAAGGCTCCTTAGAGCTGTACCATAAGACTTACTAACTTGATGCCAATAAGATCATCACTCTGATCAACAATTTAAAAACAGGCTTAGCTGCTGTTGAAATCATCTCTTAGTTCTTGAGAAAAAATATAATACAAAACAAATAAAACATATCTTATTACCATCAAGAAAAAGATGATTTGTCATATTTATGGTGGCAGGTGGGCATGCATCCAATTCCTTTAACAGTGATATCAATTTATGTATAAATAAGCTAAAAAGAAAAGGGATAAACTTATACGGTCTTATTTTCTGACACTTGGAATAAGAATTTGCTCTGTCCACAGATCCGTGTGATCTACCTTGATATGGCATTGCCATTATGATGCAAGCTGTGTCGGATCAGTGAGTGGTATTTATACTCAGCTAATCCAGCTTGCATCATAGAACACATCAGTTTAGGGAAACGAAGGCTGATGAAAAACCAGTGAGGGCTGCCAGAAGTTCTGTGTTGTAATTGTTGTCTTGACAATGGTGATGATTAGTCATTGAACACCTGGACCTAAAATCTAAGCTTGGACTAGTTTATAACTCATGGAAAATAGGTGATTAGGAGATCTATTTCTATAATTGTTTGAGAGGAAATCCCTTGCAGAGTTTTAAAGAGATGTTTTCAGGCACTAGAACTGTAAAGCTAATTAGAGTAAAGAGTTTGCTAAGGAGAAGAGCCTCCCTTCCACTCAGTAGCTTTGGAACAGTCTAGTTCTCAAAATACTCAAAAGAATTTCTTAAAGAATGGTTCATGGGCACCTGCATCAGACTGATCTAGAGTTCTTATTAAAAATGAGTTTCCTCTCACACTCTGCAGTGTAGAACTCAAGAATCTTCATTTGCAGCAAGCTCTCTGGGTGACATTAAGTACATGAGGGTTTAGGGGCTACTGATGTAAACAGTTCTAGCAACAGTGCATAATCTTCTGGATGCTTTTTCAGCTTTCGCTGAAACTGGGATGTCCTGGAATCTGGGAAGTGATCATTGCAGGCAGCACAAGTGTAGTAAAACAGCTTCTCCAGGCATGAGTGAAATTTGGACTTCTGTGATTTCTTTTGCAAAAGCCATACAATCTGAGTTTTCCAGTCTGGATTCATGGGGAGTTGACACAGCCCATATACTTCTACTGAGATTTATTTCTACACTGGAAGTTTTCAAACAGAGAAGTTGACATATCACAGATGTTTACTTCTTTTACTGTTTGTTAAACTGCATACTGCAATTTAAGCATTGGATTGCAGAGGCAGAAACAAGTAAAGCCATGAATATTAACTGAATATATTTGTGCCTAATACAGGCAAATGATATGTTCTTGTAGTGATGATTGACTTACTTTACAGTGATGTGGAAATTAGAAACTTTCTTTAAGGCTTATAATATTGACAGTTTTAGGATTATAGTGCCTCAAGAAGAATAAAGTACTTGAGTAAATCCTCTTTTATCAGCTAGTATCTAAGTTTTATTGAATGAGGCCTTATTTTAAGAAATTTAGAATTTGGGTCTCTATATATGGCCCTTTTTTTCTTCTCTACAGTTTTTCTGATTTTTCATCTTTTAATTCAGAAAATTAAGTTTTCATGTTTCATGTTTTCCAATGGCTAAATTTCAAACTCTTCAATTTTGTTTGTCTAATTAATAAACAAGTCATGGAGAAAAGTTAGAATTCAATAGGTCTTAAATTTTTAAAAAATATATTTACTCTCCTGGCTATACTGGTTACCAAAAAAGTTATCATTATTAATGAGGACATGGATAGCCTTTTCCCATTTGCAGCCTTAAAAAAATTACATGTTATTTTTATAGGGTTTGAGAGGTTTCTTTTCTTTTCTTTTTCTTTTTTTTTTAAGAAAAATAGCACACACAAAAATTATTGCTGGCAATGAGGGACATCTTTTTGATAAAACAATGTACCACTGCCGAATTTGTTCTTTGATAACAAAGGGTTACAGGAAACTTACCTGTCTTCTGTAGGGAAATAGTTAAATATCATCAGTTAACAAAACAAAATTTATCTCCTATAGTCCGATTGGGTGAGGTACAGTCTGAGCATTTGGGAGGTTTTGGTGCATATTTTGTTATGCAATCAAGTTTAATCAATTACCATCTGATATTCTAGATGCAATACTTTCTTAAAGACCTGAAGTGCCTGTCACTTCAACACATATTGACTTAGATAAATTATCTTTCCAAAGTAAAGACAAAAGCCATTTTTGTAGTTTGCATTATATTGAATAATAGCCAATTGATGATTACAACTTAACTTAGGGGGATTATTGTCAATGGCAGCTCTCTCATCTTCTTTCTAAATCAACATTCTATTTTTTGTTATGAGGTTCACTACTCTTTCATGTGATTTATTTTCAGCCAAAATAATGTTAATAGATTTAATGCAAAAACACTCACGGTATATATCTTTTTATCGAGAATGAGGCAATATTAAAGGGTATTTATTTATTTATTTGAAATGGAATCTCGCTCTGTCACCAGGCTGGATTGCAGTGATGCGATCTCTGCTCACTGCAACCTCCGCCTCCTGGATTCAAGCAATTCTCCTGCCTCAGCCTCCCGAGTAGCTGGGATTACAGGCATGCACCATCATGCCCGGCTAATTTTTGTATTTTTAGTAGAGACAGGGTTTCACCATGTTGGCCAAGATGGTCTTGATCTCTTGACCTCATGATC
>PVKP010047810.1:0-14829 GCA_004027715.1 Plecturocebus donacophilus | reverse complement strand
TTCATTCCTTTTTCCCCTTTTTTCTGTCATCTTGCCTTCTCGTTTTATTTCATTGAGTTGATCTTCGACCTCTGATATCCTTTCTTCTGCTTGGTCAATTCGGCTGTTGAAACTTGTGCATGCTTTGCGAAGTTCTCGTGTTGTGTTTTTCAGCTCCATCAGTTCACTTATATTCTTCTCTAAGTTGTCCATTCTCGTTAGCATTTCGTTAAACCTTCTTTCAAGGTTCTTAGCTTCTTTGTATTGGGTTAGAACATGTTTTTTTAGCTCACAGAAGTTTCTTATTATCCACCTTCTGAAGCCTGATTCTGTGAGTTCATCACACTCATCCTCCGTCAAGCCTTGTTCTCTTGCTGATGAGGAGCTGCGATCCCCTGTAGGAGGAGAGGCATTCTGATTTCAGGTGTTCTCAGCCGTTTTGCACTGGTTTCTTCCCATTTTTGTGGATTTATCCACCTGTCGTCTTTGTAATTGCCGACTTTCAGATTGGGTCCTGAGTGGATGTCCGGCTTGTTGGTTATGAAGTTTTTTCTGTTTCTTAGTTTTCCTTCGGCGGATGCCCCTTCCCCACAGAGCTGGGCCTTCCCGGGTTCAGCTGTGCTTGCTCTCAGTCTTCAGCGCTTCCAATTGCTGTTCTCCTTGTGGGGATGGGACCAGTGGAGCCCGACTAAAAGGGCATCCAGTCCCGTATACTCTGCACTGAGAAGCGCTGTGCCGGAGTGACGGCAAAACAGCTGTGCCAGCCAAAAGAGTCGCGCTGGCGACCCGTGTGGCTCCTTTGCAGGGAATCTCCCAGTCTGTAGGCATCAAAAATTCGCCTGCAATTGCGGCATCCACTTGCTCTCTGCGCTTTCACTGGGAGCTACAATCCTGAGCTGCTGCTACTCAGCCATCTTGAATCTCTCTCCGCCCGGTGATGAAGTTTTTGTGTTTCTTAGTTTTCCTTTGGTGGATGCCCGTTCCCCACAGAGCCGGACCTTCCCGGGTTCGCTGTGCTCACTGTGAGACTCTCAGTCCTCAGCGCTTCCAATTGCTGTTTTCCTTGTGGGGATGGGACCAGCTGAGCCCGTCCATCCATATACTCTGTGCCGGGAAGCGCCACACTGGGGCACCGACAAAACAGTCGCGCCAGCCAAAAGAGTCTCGCTGGCGACCCGTGTGGCTCCTCTGCCAGGAATCTCCCGGTTTGTGGGCAACAAAAATTCGTCAAAAAGTGCGGTGTCCACTCTTTCTCTGCGCTTTCACTGGGAGCTACATTCCTGAGCTGTTGCTAATCGGCCATCTTGGATCTCTCCTCCAATTCACTCTGATTATATCATTTTTTTCCATGTTACGCTCATTGCTTGTAAGTTCTTACCTTCACTGGAATTTTTCTTATGTTTTAGGACACATTAATTTAAAGCAGTCTACTCACTGTTTTCATATTTTATAATTTAGAGTCTAGAACCTGAATAATCATGCAGACCAACTTGATGCAACATATGCTGAATTTTTAAAAATTTATTTTTATTTTAAATGTTTGTAAGTACAAAGTAGGTATATATATTTACAAGGTACATGAGATGTTTTGATACCAGCATGCAATGTGAAATAAGCACATCATGGAGAATGGGGTATCCATCCCCTCAAGCACTTATCCTTTGTGTTTTAATACAAAAAAACATTATTTATTTTAGAATATACAATTATTCTTGACTATAGTCACCCTATTGTGATATCAAATAATATTCATTTTTTTCTAGATCTTTTTTACCCACTAACTATTCTCACCTACCCCCAGTCCCCCACTATACTTCTCAGACTCTGGTATCCATCCTTCTACTCTCTATGTTGATGAGTTCAATTGTTTTAATTTTTAGATTCCACAAATAAGTGAGAACCTACATTATTTGTCTTTCTGTGCCTGGCTTATTTTACTTAACATAATGACCAGTTCCATCCATGTTGTAGCAAATGACTGAATCTCATTATTTTTCATGACTGATAGTACCCCATTATGTATATGTACCACAATTTCTTTATCCATTCATCTGTTGAAGGACACTTTGGTTGCTTCTAAATCTGAGCTGTTATAAATAGTACTGCAACAAACGTAGGAATGTAGATATCTCTTCCATATACTGATTTCCTTTCTCTTGGGTATATACCAAGCAGTGGGATTGCTGGATCATATGTTAACTCCATTTTTAGTCTTTTGAAAAACCTCCAAACTGTTCTCCATAGTAGTTATACTAATTTACATTCCCACCAACAGTGTACAAGGGTTCCCTTTTCTCTACATCCTCACCAGCATTTGTTATTGCCTTTCTTTTGGATATTAGCCATTTTAACTGGGTTGAGATGATATCTCATTGTAGTTTGATTTACATTTATCTGATGATCAATGATGTTGAGCATCTTTTCATATGCCTGTTTGCCATTTGTACATCTTCTTTTGAGAAATGTCTACTCAAATCTTTTGCCTATTTTTAATTGGATTATTAGATTTATTCCTATAGAGTTATTTGAGCTCTTGTATATTATGGTTATAAATCCTTTTTCAGAGGGATAGTTTGCAAACATCTCCCAGTCTGTGGGTTGTCTCTTCACTTTGTTGATTGTATCCTTTGCTGTGCAGAAGCTTGAAGTGATCACATTGGCCCATATTTGCTTTGGTTGCCTGTGCCTATGCAGTACTGCTCAAGAAGTCTTTGCCCAAACCAATGTCCTAGAGATTTTCTGCAATGTTTCTTGTAGCAGTTTCATAGTTTTCAGTCCTACGTTTAATTCTTTAACACATTTTGATTTGATTTTTGTATGTAGCCAGAGCTTATGGTCTAGTTTCGTTCTTCTATGATGGCTATCCAGTTTTCCGCGCGCAATTTTTTGAAGAGAATGTCTTTTCCCCAGTGTATGTTCTTGGCACTTTTGTAAAAAGTGAGTTCACTGTTAGGTGTGTGGAGTTTTTTTTTTTTTTTTTGAGACAGAGTTTTGCTCTTGTTGCCCAGGTTAGAGTGCAATGGCACAATCTCAGATCACCACAACCTCTGCCTCCCAGGTTCAAGTGATTCTCCTGCCTCAGCCTCCCGTATAGCTGGGATTACAGGAATGCACCACCACACTCAACTAATTTTGTATGTTTTTTTTTTGTAGAGACAGGGTTTTTCCACGTTGGTCAGGCTGGTCTCGAACTCCCGACCTCAGGTGATGAGCCCATCTCGGCCTCCCAAAGTGCTGGGATTACAGGCATAAGCCACCATGCCTGGCCTTGTGTGTGATTCTTTTTCTGGGTTCTCTATTTTGTTCTATTGGTCTATGTGTGTGTGTTTATGCCAGTATTATGCTGTTTTGGTTACTGTAGTTCTGTAGTATAATTTGAAGTTAGGTAATGTGATTCCTCCAGTTTTGCTCTTTTTGCTCAGGATAGCTTTGGCTATTCTGGGTATTTTATCCATATAAATTTTATCCATGGCCAGGTGTAGTGGCTCACACCTGTAATCCCAGCACTTTGGGAGGCCGAGGTGGGTGGATCATGAGGTCAGGAGATGGAAACCAGCCTGACCAACATGATGAAACCCCATCTCTACTAAAAATACAAAAAATTGGCCAGGCATGGTGGTGCATGCCTGTAATTCCAGCTACTTTGGAGGCTGAGGCAGGAGTATTGTTTGAACCCCAGAGGTGGAGGTTGAGGTGAGCCGAGATCATGCCATTGCACTTCAGCCTGGGCAACAAGAGCAAAACTCCATTCCCAAAACAACAACAACAACAAAATTTATCCATATAAATTTTAGATTTTCTTTTCTATTTTTGTGAAGAATGTCATTGGTATTTTGATAGGGATTGTATTGAATCTGTAGATTTCTTTAAGTAGTATGTACATGTTAACAATATTGATTTTTCCAATACATGAATATAAAATATTATTCCATTTTGCGGTGTCCTCTTCAATTTCCTTCATCAGTATTTTATAGTTTTCATTATGGAGCTCTTTCACTTATTTTATTAAGCTAATTCATAGGTATTGAATTTTATGTGTGGCTATTGTAAATGGGATTACTTTTTTATTTCTTTTTCACCTTGTTCACTTTTGGCATATAAAAGTGCTACTAATTTTTGTATGTTGATTTTATATCCTACAACTTTACTGAATTAAAAAAAATCAGTTTTAAGAGTTTTCTTGGCTGGGCGCGGTGGCTCACGACTGTAATCTCAGCACTTTGGGAGGCTGAGGCAGGTGGATCAGGAGATTGAGACCATCCTGGCTAACATGGTGAAAACTTGTCTCTACTAAAAATACAAAAAATTAGCCAGGTGTGGTGGTGGGCACCTGTAATCCTACCTACTCAGAAGGCTGAGGCAGGAGAATAGCTTGAACCCAGGAGGCAGAGGTTGCAGTGAGCCAATATCGCACCACTGCACTCCAGCCTGGGTGACAGAGTGAGACTCGGTCTCAAAAAAAAAAAAAGTTTTCTTGTCTAGTCTTTAGGCTTGTAAGAGAATATAATCTGCAAACAAGGATAATTATACTCTTTCCTTTTTAACTTCGATGCATTTTATATCTTTCTCATCTGATTGCTCTAGCTAGGACTTTCAGTACTATGTTAAATAACAGCAGTGACAGAGGAAGTCCTTGTCATGTTCCAGAACTTAGAGGAAAGGGTTTCAGTTTTTTCTCATTCAGAAAGTAACTATTTTGTCAGATAGTGAGGGCAAAAATCCTAGGAAGAACTTCCCTTCTAGAAAAAAAAACCGCTCCATAAATCACTTCTTTTCTAACAAAAGCAGCCTGGAAGATTGAGGGCCAAACATAGATAAGGATGCTGGAAGCTTTCATAGGGGGATGCAAGGAGCTGCACAGACAGAAAAGACCACCTAGGGCCAGGCATCTCCACCACAGGAATTCCACCTCCCCTTTTTTAGCACATGCATAGTAAGAAATAAATGAGCAACATGGAGTGGCTCAGGCTGAGGACCTGCCTGCATAATAAAAGATTAGGGTGGAGGCTGCCAGAGATTCATGACCCATGCAGATGACACACCTGGTCCTAACTGGTTGTTTGTACCCTATGTAGATCAGATACTTCCTCCCCACTAGCTCATCTATAACAACCCCTGCATTTCACTGCAGGATGGCAGCGCTTTTTCCGGGACCCCTCTCTGTAGCAGAGAGCAGTGATCTTTCTTTCTCCTATTAAATTTCTGCTCTAAACCTCACTCTTGGTGGGTCCATGTCCTTGATTTCCTTGATCGTGAGACCAAGAACTCTGGCTGTTACTTGAGGCAACCAGGCCACTTCAGTACTAGCTGTGGGTCTGTGGTATATGGCTTTTATTACATTGAAGGATGTTCTTTCTATCCCCAGTGTTTTGAGGGTTTGTATCATGATGACATAATGAGTTTTATTAAATGCTTTTTCAGCATCAATTGAAATGATTGTATGGCTTTTGCCCTTCATTCTGTTCATATGATTAAATTAATGTGCATACGTTGAAACATTCTTGCATCCCAGGGATAAATCTCACTTGGTCATGATTCTTTCTAATGTATTGTTGAATTTGATTTGCTAGTATTCTATTGAGGATTTCTGCATCAATATTCATCAGCAATTTTGGCCTGTAGTTCTCTTTTTTTGATGTGTTTTTGTCTGATTTTGGTATCAGGGTAATACTGGCCTCATAGAATGAGTTTGGAAATATTCCCTCCACCTACATTTTTCAAAATAATTTGAGTAGGATTGGCATTAGTTTTTTAAATGTTGGGTAGAATTCAGCAGTGAAGCCATCAGGTCCCGGGTTTTCTTTACTGGAAGACATTTTATTATGGCTTTCATCTTGTAACTTGTTATTGGTCTGATCAGGTTATGGATTTCTTTCTGGTTCAATCTTGAGAGCTTGTATGTATTTAGATTTTCCATTTTATAGGCACATAGTTGCTCATAGGAGCCAGTAATGATCGTTTGAATTTCTGCAGCATAAGTTTTGTAATGTCTCCTTTTTCATTTCTTTCCTATTTTTTGTTTTTTCTTTTGAGACAGAGTCTTGCTCTGTCACCCACACTGGAGTGCAATGGTGCAATCTCAGCTCACTAGAACCTCCACCTCCTGGTTTCAAAAAATTCGCTTGCCTCAGCCACCCTAGTAGCTGGGACTACAGGTGCCTACCACTATGCTTGGCTTTTTTGTATTTTTAGTAGAGATGGGATTTCGCCATGTTGGCCAGGCTGGTCTTGAGCTCCTGGCTTCAAGTGATCTTCCTGCCTCAGCTTCCCAAATCCTTTTTCATTTCTGATTTTATTTATTTGGGTTTTTTCTCTCTTTTTTTGTTTTAGTCTGACTAATGGTTTGTCAAATTTGGTTAACTTATTAAAAAACAACTTTTTGTTTTACTCTTTTGTAGGTTTTTTTTTCATTTCAGTTTCATTTATTTCTTCTCTGATCTTTATTATTTCTTTTCTTCTACTACTTTTTGTTTTGGTTTGCTCTTTCTTTGAAGATGTTTAAGATGCATCATTAGGTTGTTTATTTGAAGTTTTTACCTTTTTTGATGTAGGCACTTATAGCTATAAACCTCTTTCTTAGTACTGCTTTTGCTGTATCCCATAGGTTTTGGTATGTAGTGTTTCCATTATCATTTGTTTCAAGAAATTTTTTGATTTCCTTCTTAGCTTCTTCATTGACTCCTTAATCATTTAGGAACAGATTGTTGACTTTCCATGTATTTGTATAGTTCCCAAAATTCCTCTTGTTACTAATGTTAGTTTTATTCCACTGTGGTCTGACAAGATGTTTGATATTATTTCATTTTTGTTGAATTTTTTTATGACCTAACATATAGTTTGTCCTTGAAACTAATCCATGTACTGAGGAAAAGAATGTGTATTCTCTAGCCATTGGGTGAAATGTTCTGTAAATATCTATTAGCTCCATTCGGTTTATAGTGCAGATTAAGTAATTTTTGTTGTTGTTGTTGAGTTTCTGTCTGGAAGATCTGTCCAGTGCTGAATGTGGGATGCTGAAATGTCCACCTGTTATTGCATTGAGGCCTATCTCTCTCTTTAATAGTATTTGGTTTATATATCTGGGTGCTCCAGTGTTGGTTGCATATATATTTAAAATTGTTATAGGCTTTTGATGAATTGACCCCTTTATTATTATATAGTGACATTTTTGTCTCCTCTCAAAGTTTTTGTTTTGAAATCTATTTTTCTTTATTTTTAAAAAAATCTTTTATATTAAGTTCAGGAGTACATGTGGTGCAGATTTGTTATACAGGTGAACTTGTGTCATGAGGGTTTATTGTACAGATTATTGTGTTTTCCAGGTATTACGCCTGGTACTCATGAACTATTTTTCCTGGTCCTCTCCCTCGTCCCATCCCCCACTCTTTGGTAGGCCCCAGTGTCTGTTGTTCTCCTCTGTGTGTCATTTTTTTCTAATTTTTAGCTCCCACTTTTAAGCGAGAACATTCAGTATTTAGTTTTCTGTTCCTGCATTACTTTGCTAACTATAATGACCTCTAGCTCCATCCATGTTCCAGCAACGGAGATACTGTCATTCGTTTTTATGACTGCATACTATTACACGGTATATATGCACTACATTTTCTTTATCCAGTCTACCATTGATGGGCTTTTAGGTTGATTCCATGGTTTTGGTATTGTGAATAGTGCCGGAGTGAACATATGCATGCATGTGTCTTTATGATAGAACAATTTATATTCCTTTGGCTATATACCCAGTAATGGGATTGCTGGATCGAATGTTAGTTCTGTTTTTAGGTTTTTGGGGATTCACCATACTGTTTCCCATGGTTGTTGAACTAATTTATACTTCCACCAACAGTAAATAAGTGTTTCTTTTTCTCCACAACATCACCAGCATATTATTATTTTTATTATTTACTTTTTAATGATAGCCATTCTGACTGGTGAAAGATGATATCTCATTGTGGTTTGAATTGCATTTCTGTAATGAACAGTGACGTTGAGCTTTATTTCATATGCTTGTTTACCGCATCCATGTCTTCTTTTGAAAGTGTCTGTTCATGTCCTTGGTCCCCTTTTTAATGGTATTGTTTTTGTTTTGTTTTGTTTTGTTTTAGACAGAGTCTCAGTCTGTTGCCCAGGCTGGAGTGCAGTGGTGTGATCTCCACTCACTGCAACCCTTGCCTCACAAGTTCAAGTGATTCTCTGGCCTCAGCCACCCTAGTAGCTGGGATTACAGGCATGCACCACAATGCCCAGCTAATTTTTGTATTTTTGGTAGAGACAGGGTTTTACCATGTTGGCTAGGGTGGTCTTGAACTCCTGGCCTCAAGTGATCTGCCTACCTCAGCCTCCCAAAGTGCGGGGATTACAGTTGTGAGGCACTGCGCCTGTTTTTTTCTGCTTTTGTAAATTTGTTTAAGTTCCTAATAGATGCTGGATGCTAGACCTTAAAAAGATGCATAGTTTGCAAAAATATTCTCCCATTCTGTGTGTTGCGTGTTCACTCTGGATAGTTTCCTTGCTGTGAAGAAGCTCTTTAGTTTAATTAGATACCATTTGTCAATTTTTGCTTTTGTTGCAATGGCTTTTGGCATCTTCGTTATGAAATCTTTGCCCATTCCTGTGTCCAGAATGATATTGTCTAGGTCATCTTCCAGGATTTTTATAGTTTTAGGTTTTTCATTTAAGTTCTTAATCCCTCTTTAGTTAATTTTTGTATAAGAAGTGGGCCAATTTCAATCTTTTGCATATAGCTAGCCAGTTATCCCGGCACCATTTATTGAATAGGGAGTCATTTTTATATTGCTTGTTTTTGCCAACTTTGTTGAAGATCAGATGGTAATAGGTGTGAGTTGTGCAGCATTATTTCTGGGCTGTGTATTCTATTTCATTGAGTGATATGTCTATTTTGGTATCAGCATCATGCTGTTTTGGGTACCATGACCTACTCGTACAGTTTGAAGTCAGGTAACATGATGCCTCTGGCTTCATTCTTTTTGTTTAGGATTGCCTTGGCTATTTGGGCTCTTTTTTGGTTCTATATATGAATTTTAAAGTAGTTTTTTTTCTAATTCTGTGAAGAATGTCATTGGTAGTTTAATAGGAATATCATTGAATCTATAAATTGCTTTGGTCAATTTGGCCATTTTGACAACATTGCTTCTTCCTGTTCATGAGCATGGAATGTTTTTCCATTTGTTTATGTCATCTCCGAGTTCTTTGAGCAGTGTTTTGTAGTTCTCATAGTAGAGGCTTTTGTCCTCTCTAGTTAGCTGTATTTCTAGATATTTTATTTTCTTTGTGGCAATTGTGAATGGGATCGTGTTTCTGATTTGGCTCTGAACTTGAAGGTTATTGGTGTATAGAAATGCTCCTGGATTTTGCACATTAATTTTGGATCCTGAAATTTCCTGAAGTTGTTTATCAGATCAAGGAGCTTTTGGGCAGAGTCTGGAATTTTCTAGGTATAGAATCATATTGTTTGCAAACAGAGATTGTTTGACTTCTATGGAAAACATAGTGGAGTGAAAGAAAACATCTGTCTGCAATAGAAGAGAACAATAAAAATGCCCGAGAATAAATTTAATTTGAATGTGAAGAATTAATATGAAGCAAATAAAATCATTGAGAGGGATTCATGAAAAGACTTGAGGAATTGAGGAGTGGCTGTTTCTTGGATAGAGAGATTCTAAAACAAAAAGATGGTTATTGTCCCTCAGTTAAGATGTAATTTAAAAATAATAACTAGTATCTCAACAGGAATATTTTAGCACCTGATCAAATGATTCTGAAGTTCATCTAAAATACAAACGTGTTAGAATAGATAGAAAAGGAGAAAGCAAGGCGGGAGGGCAAGCATTATGTCACATTTCTAATATAATTAAGCAATAGCAATTAAAATAGTATAGCAGTGGTACAGGTATAAATAACTCAATGAAAAAAATTGAAAGAGAGTTACATACAAAATTCAGTGGGAATGTAGGAGATGATAAAAGAGCCATTTCGAAACAGTGGGTGAAACAGGGATTCCACAAATAATGTTGATTCTCTACCACTTTAATTTTGTCCAGATAGATCCATGATTTTGAATGTACAATAATGTAACAAAAAACTATGAATCTCTTATTGTACTGGAGTGGGTAAGATCATTGCAAGCATGATAGAAAACTCATGAAGGAGGCAAGAAAATGCTTTATGAAAGCCTATGTAAAAAAGGTATTAAAATATTTAATATTTATTTCTATCACGGTGAATTTTTCTGAAACACATTCTTCCCTAAGAGTAACCATATTCTCCAAAGCCATTGGAAGTGAAAGAAAGCTTGGGTGGGGAAAAAGAAAAGTGCTTTGCAAGTTCATTTTTGTTGTCAGGAGAGCTTGTGGTTTAGGTTCTCCACAGAGCCAGGAAAACGTCAGTCATGTGGTGAATACGCCACTTAGTCCACATGCTCCACGGACCTGTTGCTGGGCATATCTGTTGCTACGCATGTCTATTGTTGTGTATGTGCCTTGTTGCCCACCTTTGTCCATGCAGAGTTCTGCAAGGAAAGGGAGTGTCTTAGTTTTGGCCACCATCTTCATTCTTTCTTACTGATTGAGACTCAGTTGGTAGGTCCACAGATCGGTCTTTCGGGGAATTTGGTTGTGAGTGAATGTGAGGAGCCAGTGAGCTTTGGACAGGTCCCGTGGCACAGTCCGTGGCTTCTGAGAGAAACGTGCCTCTTGGTTGTCATCTGGCTCCTCCCAGGTCGTGACCCAGCCATGGGACTTGTTGCTGGGCTGGGATGAGGGAGGAAGGTGAGCTGCGGAGGGGAGAGATCACATGAAGATGGGGCGAGTGTTGAGAATGCTGTTAGAGAAGTCTGAGTCCCGAAAACTCCTGGAACTTTCTGAGGGAGGACAGTTTCCAGACTCCTTGGTAGAAACGTGGGAAGGGGCTTGGAACTGGGAATGCTGTGGGCTGGTGACTGTTGCCCTGAGTTCTGTAGAGTGCCTGGCAGAGGTGTCCTATGAGGAGCATAACCTTCACTGTGTCGCAACTTCTCACCTCCGTCATGGACATCATGGGAAAGAATCGGCGAAGCTGTGCATTCCAACAAACCATGATTTTTTGGGAGATGGGCGTTGGCATGTGGAGGAGAAATGGGCCTAGTAAATCAGAGTTGGGCAAAAGCAGTAGTCATTTCAGTTTCAATTCTTGGCGCATATTTTCATAAACATGTTCATGATGGCTGTAAGGTTTGTTTCCGAGGATAAAACGAAGAAACTGAGGCCAGCACCAAAATAATCCAATGCAAGGGAATTTATTCAGGCTCCTGGGTGAGGTTCTGCGGTCCAGACAGGAGGGGCCAGAGAAGTCGTGCGGACTCCTCTCAGACAGGGGGTTTTATAGGGAGTGAAACAGCTCGATTGGTTGTGGGAGAGCAAGACTGCTATTGGGTAAGTTACAAGCCTTGACCTAGGACTTGGCTTGTTGTTGGTTGGAATTACTTGCCTGCTATTGGTTGTTAAGACTTGACTGCTATTGGTTGTTAAGACTAGGCTGCTATTGGTTGTTAAGACTCAGCTGCTATTGGTTGTTAGGGCTTAGCTGCTATTGGTTATTAAGAAGCTATGGTTGCAGCACCTTGTTTGCATACTGGGCTCTTTAAGGGAAGACCGGGCTGTGCGAGCAAGGGAGAAGCGAACATGCCCGAGCATGTGTGAGCTTGCTCAGGGCTTTTAAAAGGAAAAAAAGGAGGAGGGGTGCATCCAAGCTCCCAGCAAGGCAACCGGCCTTACAATGGTGAGTCTAATTGTGAAACCAAAACTCTTTATAATTTTAAAAGCCCCCTTTCTTTTACTATGGCATTAAGGAGATTTCTATGCTTGTTTGACTATGATGTAAACAAATCTGTACTATTTTGATTGGAAAGCATGCATGCTTATCATTGCCCTGTGACTCATTTTGAAAATACTTTCAAAATTTAAAAAGTGCAAATCATTATTTTGCTATGGAATGTTTACATATATAGCCAAGTTGTTACACATATTTTTCATATAACAATATTCTATTTTCAGTGGAAACTATGAGTGAGCATGTGAGAACAATATCCCAATCCTCAGAAAGAGGAAATGACGAAGAGTCTTCCCAGCCAGTTGGACCTGCGATTGTGAGTCTTTCAACATTTGATATTTTCTATTAACACAATTTAGTTTTAAAAATATTTCTGAGCTAGTGTACATGAACTGATACACATCATCCATGCTGATAAAAAATATTAATGGCATCTCACGAAGGAAACTTTGGTTCAGGAGTATTATATTCTGGTGTTGCCTGTAGGGATATGGAGACGGATGTGGATATTTCACTACATATATACATATGTATATATACTGGAAAATGTCATTAGACTTATGATTGACTTATGATGCACATATGCATTGTGTGTATTAATATTACTGACTTTTTATTTGCATACAAACCTATACCCTTAGGTCCAGCAGCCTACTGAGGAAAAATGTCAAGTGGAGCCACCAACTGAAACTCAGGGTGTTACACCCAGTGGGGAGATCAAAAATGAAGGAGCACCTGCTCTTCAAGGTGAAGGGAGAGTGAAGAATAATGATTATGCGTGGTGGAGGTGTATTTATGCATTATATTTTATATGACCTACCCATAACAGGAGGAAAGAAAACATTAGGAAGGAATCTTAAACATTTCCTACCGCTGCTGTGGGGAGGGGTGGGACAAGGACGCAGAAAAAGCCACAAAACTTTTCTACCGTTTTGATGGAGGCTTTTTATTGATTGGATATTTGCATGGTTGCCATACAACTCGAGTACTTTCCACAGCTCCTGTATGGTTTTACTCCACCAGTTTCTGCTTTTTTTTTTTTTTTAATGTTTCTGTGGAAGAATGGCAGCTTGCAGCTTCCTAGTCTGCCATTTGCTGACAGCTCATGTATTTTATTAAGATACTTTTTTCACACATTTATTAATGCTTCGTCATGGCGCATAATATACTAAGTGCTGAAGATGTCAGTGCTAAATTTCTGTGTAAAGCTCATAGTCTAGTCAGACTGACTCCAACAAATCACTGATTTAATGTGCTAAGTATAATAACAAATGAGTACAAAAGGGACGAGCAAGTTGTCTAGGGCCAACCTTGGGAAAGGAAAGGGCAGTCTTTGAAAATCTCTGCTTTCCTGTTTTTCTGGCAACAGACTCCTGAAATAATTAGCCTACAGGTTTTTATTTCACAATGATGATGGAATAAATATTATCATTTCCTTGATCGTAGTTCATGTTTTAATTTGTAAATTGATGACCTTTTTATCTTTAAGAGCCTGATGTGGAAGCTCTTCAACAGGAGCTAGCTCTGCTTAACATAAAGGATGAGCCTGGAGATGGTCCAGATGTCAGGGAGGGGATTCTGCCCACTTTTGATCTCACTACAGTGCTGGAAGCAGGTATGCTATTCATTAAGATGCAAATTATAGGGTTTCTATTTTCACAGTATTATATTTTGCATGACACACAGGTAAAATTACTGCTATTTTAATATCATGCTTCACATATAATAAGTCTTTGAAGATAGTTCAGGCCCCAAATGGTTGCCTTACACACTATCAGAGATAGAGGGCCAAGTGTGATGGCTCATGCTTTTAATCCCAGCACTCTGGGAGGCCGAAGCAGAAGGATCACTTGAGGCCGGGAGTTCAAGAGATAGAGAAAAATTGGGTCTAAGCTAATTGAATTACAATATGAAAGATAGGAAACATGCCAAGAGAGTAGATTTCAAGTTTCTTCACAGCTATGTGAAGTAATGCACATATTAATTAGCTATTTCACAATATATATATATTTAATATATCATGTTGTGCATGATAAATATATACAATTTTATGTGTCATTTTTAAAAGAAAGATATGAAAATGTTTGCTGACTTTTGAATGTAAGTCATTTGACCAACAGCTAATAGTTTTCAGATATTTTGATAAAGGCTTGTTTTTAACAAATACATAACATGTTTATAATAATCATCAGTTTGTATTGTGATGTTAACTATGATGGTAATGGCTTGAAGCTAGCGTGGGTATTCAGTTTACTGAATAAACTGAAATGCTTTTAAGCATGTCAAGAGGCAAAAGTACTGGTGAAAATAGTGACAAATGGTCACCCTACTTAAAGCGTCTGTATAATGGGTAAACTAGTCCAAAGTAACATTTTTACACTTTTCCACAAGAGACACAAAACAAATGTAATACCGACTTTTCTATTTACTTCACTTAGGCAATTCTAAGCATATTCTATATTCATAGTGTTATTTCATATCACAATATTTAAATGGTACTTTTTAAAAATTCTTTTTTTCCTTAGGTTTTTGTTTGGTTGAATTTTTACTGAAAGTATATGCATGTTTTTGCTTTCTACTTATGCATAAAAAATAGATTCAGTTGATTTAATTCATTCTGAACTCGAATAGTCTCTTTGTTTCCTTATTGTACTAGAAAAAGTGGTATGAATTAGATATATTGTTAATATGTTTGGAAGTCTACCTTCAGAGTTTATTCAAAGGCTAACTGGTTGTAAGCTAAAGGGTCACCCTTAAGGTTCTGATTTTAGTTAATCAACACTGTAGTTGTATACCTCTAGTGTCATCTGAATAAAAATCTGCTGAGTAACATGCCCTAATTTTATATTTATATTGTAGGTGAAGGGCAACCAAAGATTTAAACCAAGACAAATGAAGACTGAAACCAAGGATGTTGTTCTTATGCTGGAAATTTGACTGCTGACATTCTCTTAATAAAGTTTTACATTTCTCTGCAAAGAATTCTTGCACACTTTTGTTAAATTTATTTCTAGGTTTTTTTTTTTT
>PVKP010047809.1:0-14866 GCA_004027715.1 Plecturocebus donacophilus | reverse complement strand
GGCTGGAGTGCAGTGGTGCAATCTCAGCTCACTGCAAACTCTGCCTCCTGGGTTCAAGCAATTCTCCTGCCTCAGCCTCCCTAGTAACTGGGATAAGCATGAGTCACCATGCCTGACTAATTTTTGTGTATTTAGTAGAAACCAGATTTTGTCACGTTGGCCAGGCTGGTCTCAAACTCCTGACCTCAAGTGATCCGCCCACCTCAGCCTCCCAAAGTGCTGGGATTACAGGCGTGAACCTCTGAGCCTGCAAGGAGTGGATTTCTGAGTGGAGCTCACATTCCTTAGCTCAGGGTTCTGAACACATATTCTTCATTCTTCTTAGACCATAAGGTCATTCTTGGGGTGAGCTTCAGTTACGGCTGTCAGGGACCTCTACCCCACCCAGGGGCTGTGAGTTGCAGAGTGAAAGGCGGTAGCTGCAGTTTGGAGCCTCCCTCTCCTCCATCCCCTCCCCTGTGTCATTGATGAAGAGGACACCACTGACCACATCCCACATGGAGGAAAGGCTTTCTGGGAAGGTCACTCCTCCTTGACAAGGAGCAGGGGGCTCCCTCCGTGTCTCAGGCATATGTTTCTCAACATTCTCATCATTTCTGCTCCTGGACCCGGTTCATGCTGTGGGTCCCATCCTCAGGCCCTCAGCAGCTGCTTAAATGGAGCTGCAGAAGAACCAAAGCTTCCATCACTCTCACCCTCTCTTAGCTTCAACCACAAACTGACTCTCCTCCTCAGTTTCTGTGTCATCTGGCCTTCCCGATATAAATATTTCCTTCTTCTGCCCCAACCACATTGGCCAGTTAATTGAGCTGAGGTTCAAGCTCCTGTCCTCTAGTGTAGCAGGTCAAGCTGCAGACCAAACCTCCCGAACACCAGATTTAAAGAAGGAAATGGCTTTATTCAGCCGGGAGCATCCGCAGACTTGCGTCTCAAGAACTGAGCTCCCTGACAAAGAAAATCCTAGCTGTTTTAAAGGCTTACAATTCTAGAAAGTACACGTGGGAGGGTCATGATCGATGAAGTAGGCGTGGAATACGTGACCAGGCGGGGGGTTGAGCAGGATTGAGCCAGAATGATGGAGGGCGTTTCTCCATTTTATGCCTGCGATCTATAGTTAGGAGTGTGATTAAGGGTCACGGGTTTCATCTGTAACCTCCAGGCCTGATCAGCGGTGCCAGCCGACCTTGCCACTGACCTCCTGCCTGCGGTGTCTCTTTTACTTCCTCCTCCTTTGAGACAAAAGACAGGAAAGAGGGGTCTCTTCCCTCATTTGGACACATGTCTTGGCTCCTTCTCTGAGTACCCATCTTACTCTGCCTATGCCCTGCCTTGGGCTGCTTGGTTTGGGCTGGCACCGGAGACCCAGAGCTCTGCGACATCAGGGATGGGGCTGGCTCTGTGGAACCATGGCTGCCAACCCTGCCCAGTGCCTGTGCAGCATAGGATGCAGAAGCTGCGAGCATGTCTGCTGCCACTTAGAGCACCTACGTAAGGCCAAGGACAGGACAGGCTCTGGGGGCTGCAGGTCACATCCCCAGTGAAGAAGATGTGGCATAATGTTGTCCCTGGTCATTTCTGGGGACCCACAGAAATACCCATTCTCTGTATATGATGCCTCGCTTCATGCTGAAGGGATTTTGGCCACTACGAATGAGCTATAAGGAAACCAGAATGTATTCGAAGCATCTCAGAACCATTTTCAAGTGCACTATTTCCATTGGATAATCTATAAATCAGGGGTGAGTTTTTAATACATTTGAAAATATGTCATAGTCTTTTCCTTCTTTGAAATTCTTGCAGTAAATAAAGCAAATGTTTAACTCAGAGCTTCATAAATGTAAGTGACCATGAAGCTCTCCCTTTTGTGGGGCCATCTCCTGCCACCGACATACCCTTTTGTGGGGGAGGTTAGAGCCTGCAGTCCCTAGAGCCTGTCCAGAGATATGCGACTGATGTGCCTGGGAAGGGTAGTGTGAGAAGCACCAGTCTGATTTTCTCTTTAGAGAATCAAGTCCATTCCACAGATATAGTCAGCTATCTGTGATGTGATCAACTGGCCTGCCTTCCAATTCAGTGCGATAAACACGTATTAAGCCCCCACTGGGTATAGAATACTGAGACAGGTGGAAGATAGATAAAAAATGCTTCCATGAAGCTTAAAGCCTATGACATGACAGAAGATAAGTCAGGAAGAAAAATGGCTCTAGAACACTTTTTGTTTTTTTTTGAGATGGAGTCTCTCTCTGTTCCCAGGCTGGAGTGCCGTGGCCTGATCTTGGCTCACTGCAACCTCCACCTTCCCGGTTCAAGCCATTCTCCTGCCTCAGCCTCCCGAGTAGCTGGGGTTACAGGGGCCCCGCCACAGGGATTACAGGGGCCCGGCTAATTTTTGTATTTTTAGTAGAGATGGGATTTCTCAATATTGGTCCGGCTGGTCTCGAACTCCCGACCTCAGGTGATCCACCTGCCTTGGCCTCCCAGAGTGCTGGGATTACAGGTGTGAGCCACTGCACCCGGCCTCAAGAACACTTTTCTTATTGATGAAGGTAAGTGTTATAAAACAGTGTCATGGGAATCAAAGTAAAAGAGAAAAAACGATCCAGCAAGAACAGTCAGAGTAGGTCACTATCCTGAGGTCCTGACAGATCTTTCCACCTGCCTGCCTGAGGTCTCCACTTGGGTATCTCAAAGCAAACTCATGAGCCAGCTCCTATAAACCCTATGCTTCCCCCTGTTCTCTCTCTCAGAAGGGGTGCCAGCAGACACCCGGGGGTCTTCCTTGTCTGGGCCTGCCTGGCCATAGGGAAATGTATTCATGGTGTCTTTGTCTTTCTCTCCAGCACTTGTGTCAGCCTGTAGTGTCACACCTATTTATGTGCTCATTTAATGAGTGTCTACCTCCTTCAGTCTTTGGGAGCACTCTGAGAACACACATGTAATATTCCTGCTCATCAGTGCAGTCTCAGAACTGGTTTAATTCCTGGCACCAAGCACTCTTGAAATAAGTGATGCTAATAAATGCTTGAAGGAACAAATAAATTAGCGTGTGGACTGGTTTCAGAACTCAGCCTTGATTGAGAGGTTACAATGCATAGAAGTGGAGGAAAAGCATTTTCAGGGTGAAGGGAATCAGAGGAGCAAAGTCACGGTAGCATGGATCCTTGATGGAATCCTGGAATGGAAACAAGACATTGGCAGAAAAACAAGGCATTGGTGAGGTCTAAATAAAGTCTGGAGTTTAGTGGAGAGTGACGTACCAATGTTAATTTCTTAGTTTTGGCAGATGTGCCCTGGGAATTTAAGATGTCAACATGATGGAAAGCTGCTGAGGGGTAGAGGGGAACTCTCTGTACCATCTTTGCAATGCTTCTGCTGTAAGCTAAAATTATTATAAAATTGAACATTTATTTTTAAAAAATGAACTTTCTTTTTACCCCAGAGAAAACAGAGACCATCCCAGTCAAATTAAAGCAAGTCTTAGGCTGGCCTAAGGTGGCTCATGCCTATAATTATAGGCACGGTGGCTCATGCCTACAATTCCAGCACTTTGAGAGGCCAAGGCAGGTGGATCACCTGAGGTCGGGAGTTCAAGACCAGCCTGACCAACATGGAGAAACCCCGTCTCTACTAAAAATACAAAATTAGCCGGGTATGGGGGGCACATGCCTGTAATCCCAGCTACTCAGGAGGCTGAGGCAGGAGAATTGCTTGAACCCGGGAGGCAGAGGTTGCAGTGAGCCACGATTGCGCCATTGTACTCTGGTCTGGGCAACAAGGGTGAAATTCCATTTCAAAAAATAAAAATAAATACAATAAAATAAAGCAAGTCTTGCTAGTTATGACCAATCTCAGAGCTTTGGTCCTGGAGTCCTTGAAATTAATCAAAGCAACACACTTAAGTGTGTTTTTCTTAAAAAAAAAAAAAAAAAAAAAGCAGGGGGTGAGATTCATGGTGGGCCACAGCTGGGGGTGTTCATGGCATGCCTCTGATAGGTGGGGCACAGACCACCAGAGCTGCATTTTTCCTCCCCAAACGTTTCCCACTATTCCCTTGCCAGATATTGGCTTGGGAAAACTGACTTGGAGGTCCTTTTCAGTTGAAGGCTAGCTCAGACCACCAGACTCCTGACCGGGGACCCTGCCCTACCAACATCCCCTTGGACACCTGTCACTAGCTCTATATGCCAGCCCCACAACCCTGTGCTTTGCTGGTCCTTCTTTGGGGGACATCCTTGGGGTGCTGAAGTGGCCCCATGGGAAATGCATGATGGCTTGTAGCCAGTGACTGGCTGGTGTGAGGCTGCCCCACACAGCTCCTGGCTATGTACAGGACAGACTGTGAGGGGGACTCATGCTCCAGTGCTCCCTGTGAGGTCTGCCTATGTCTGGGGCTTCTCCTGAAATCGCACTTTTGCTTGGCTTCCTTCTTTGTGTTTTCTGTCCTGCTGCTTCTAAACACTTGGTGGAGTGTGTGTGTGTGTGTGTGTGTGTGTGTGCACGTGCACGTGCATGGGCATGCACAGGCATATTTGAGAATTTCCTTAATCAATCAAAATCTAATTCTAAAAAAATCAGAACCCAGACACTAATAATAGCTTTTAGCATCACAAGACCTGCCCTTAAACTCTAACTGCAATACCCACCAGCTGTGTGACCTTGGAGACAATCTCCCTTCCCCCTTACCTATAAAGTGAAGATAATCGCGTCTGCCACTTGACTGATCACGGTGCTTACACAGGTTAACTAGTGTCAAGTACCTGGCACCCCTTTCCTCACTCCCTGAGTGCACAGTTCCTGAGCACCCTGGGCCCCTTTTCCGTGTGAAACCTGTGTTCCTGCACTTCAGATAAACTCCCCGTGCGTCTCAGTCAATAGAGGATATTAGCAAATGCTTAGCCAAGTGTTCTGGCTGCATTTACTCCCACATCCACCGCCATAAAAAGTAAACAGCAGAATAAATTGCCCATCTGCTGCCATCAATCACAAATACAATCTTCGCCCACTGTAACACAAGGCAAATACAGTAATGACAAAATCCATAGCTGGGGAAATGACAGAGTGGCGGCCCGGATTTTCCTCTCTCCACAGCCCCAGTCCCTGATCTATTATTTAAATGCACAGGGAGCAACCGCAGCGATCAATATGTTGCCTGCCTGCCTTCACTGTCACAGGGCAGGCTGTTTGCTTGGGCCTTGAACTTAAGGCCTCTGGATAGCATGCTCTAGGTGGCCCGAGCTCTAGGACAGTGGACCCTGAGAGGAATAAAAGCAAAGGCCCCTGTCCTCAGAGGTGGAAGAAGTCACCAGAATAAACGAGACAGGAATATGTCACAGTGGTACCTTCACATCTATAAAGTCAGTTTCAAATAAACGTTTCTGGTTTCAAAAGAGATAGGAATTTTCACAAATATGGAAAAACTCAAGGAAGAAAATCTTAAAAATGTATGATTCTATCACTCCCCAAATAGTCAACAACTATTTGGCTTACAACTAGTTGTAAGCCAAACAACTATCTTAAAGTGGGTGTCTGGGCTTCATGAGCATGCTAAAACTAATCAAATGAGTGAGAAAATAATATGTCTCCTGGGTTAAATTCAGCAAGGTCTTCTAGGGTTGATTACAAGTACAATTAGCAAATAAACTCATGGATATTTCCTATTTACACTTCAAACAAGCCTGACTTTGCTGATTTACACAGCAGGTTGCACCTTGATTGTAAATTATTAAGTGGTCATTAATGAATGGCATTACTGTTTTAATTTCCCCAAGTATGTTTGAGTGTCACAGCAAAGAGATGAGATCAGTCAACACATTTGCATGTCATCCAGAAAGCAAGACATAAAGCAGAATTAAGGGTTCTTTGGAAATAGATGTCTGAAGAAAAAGCTGGCCCCTACATTCTCATTGGAATCCTGCTAAGTCTCTCCCCAGGGATGCTGGCAATGAACCTTGAGAAGAGGGGGAGATCAGGTTTGTTAAATTGCATTGAGTCTTCAGCTCTCCGATATGGATGAGTAACAAAAGTTCCATGTCTGATTCTTATCACCTGTGGGTCATTACAGCCATCCATCACAGATGTAAGCGCTGTGCTGGGAATCTGGTATATGACGCTGAAATCCCTCCGGTCAGTTCTTACAGAGAGCCGGTTTCTTAATAAAGATCAGCAGATCCCGACGACACCGTGGAGTCTCCTGCAGATGCAGACTCAAGACTTCTGCCCACTCACAGGTCCTCCTGCTCTCCCTTCAGCCCTCTCATTCCTCGGAAGCTTGCCCCCATCGCCCTACATCCCATCTGTCTCTCCATGCTGCCCCTCAGCACTCTGTGAACAGGTGCACCCTGCTGGAGTCTGAGCACTGACCCAGCAAGGCAAGGGCCCCAAGGAGAGACACAAACGGACTCAGTGAGGCTGGCAGGAAGCCTTTCACCCCCCCAATTATTAGGGTGCTAGCTCTTTCTGACTATCAAAGTAGCAACACTGAGGAAAGAGACCTGCTCTGTGTGTGCATTCCCGGGGACAGGCAGGCCACTGACACATGCCCCCATGCTTGCCCTGGGCTTGTTGTGTGCAGCAAGCACTCAGTTCATTTCCGTTGAATGAATGAATGATTGACAGCCTCCACTGCAGCTCTGGGCTCTCAGGAAACTGTGACGGCCTCTGCCCTCCAGGATACCCCTCATTGAGTGTTGGTGAAAAACGTCACTTTGACTTTCATTTTACCTTCACGGGGTGCATGTGCAGGTTTGTTACCTGGTAGATGTGTGATTGCTGGGGTTTGGGACATAAATGGTCCTGTGACTCAGGTAGTGAGCACGGTACCTAATAGGTGGTTTTTCAGGCATTTTTTCACCCTTTCTTTCTCCAGTGGTCCCCAGTGTCCCTGGCTCCCATCTTTGTGTCCATGGGTGCCCGATGCTTATCTCCCACTGATACACAGTTGCTTTCATAAGCACCTCAACGTGGAAGCAACGGGACCCTGAGCTCCCAGTGCACGGCATGACTTCAGTTTACAGAAGGGATTCACTTGCTGAAGGGACCTGCTGGCTTCTAAATTTGAAGTCCAATTTGAAAAACTGAAGTGCTCTTAGACATGTGCAGCCTTCTAGTAATTTCCAGCTGGGTTCCACTCCAGTTTCCAGCATCAGGCTCCTCCTCTCATCAGACCCAAGCATTTAAGCACCAAGTGAGAAAGGAACTCAAACAGCTCCTGGACATAGGGGGAGGATGGAGGAGGAGGAGAAATGGAGGAACTCGAAATGCCTCCCAAAGATGCAACAACTTGTCCGGTTTTTTCAGAGAATAAGCAATTCCCTCTGTCCCCCGGTTTCTAACTGCAAAAAGAAAACAGCTGGATTTCCAAAATGCGAAAGGCTCCTGCCTCCTGGTTCCCAGATTTGGGCAGCAGAGGGAGAATATGTCCCCAGCTTTCTCCAAGATAGAGCCTTAATTTAGGGATGTTTCATCTAAATGGGGACCAGCACATTCGATTTTTTTAAATTGTAAAAACGGGACAGGATGGGACAGGCCAAAGGGACAGGATGGGAAGTGTACAAGTGGCAAAGAACCTGGTTCTGTGATTTCCTGGCCACATGCCTTGGGAAAGTTGCTTCCTCTCTCTGAGTCATATTTTATTTTATTTTTTTTAGTTCATAAGCTGTAGATACGAATACTGATCTCTTGTTGTAAATCATCTCACCTATTTTTTTTTTTTTTTGAGACAGAGTCTCGCTCTGTCACCAGGTGCCAGGCTGGAGTGCAGTGGCACAATCTCGGCTCACTGCAACCTCCGCCTCCTGGGTTCAAGCAATTCTCCTGCCTCAGCCTCCTGAGTAGGTGAGACGACAGGCACGCGCCACCACACCCAGCTAATTTTTGTATTTTTAGTAGAGACGGGGTTTCACCATGTTGGCCAGGATGGTCTCGATCTCTTGACCTCGTGATCCGCCCACCTCGGCCTCCCAAAGTGCTGGGATTAGAGGCGTGAGCCACCGCGCCCAGCCAGTATCTCACCTATTAAAGCACTTGGCACATGGAAGACTCCCAAAGATTTCACAGTCATTCTGGCTCAGGGGTTGCCCTGGAGGAAGGACTTTCTTCCCTTCATTTGCTCTCGAGTCCACTTGCCTCCCTTGGTACCACTGGCCTCCCTCTTGCACTCCTGCCCCTGTGCAGGCCGTGAGCTTCATGACGGTGAGGAAGAAGGCGCAGGTGTGTCTGTTCGTGTGGTGTTCGTGCAGGTGTGGTGATGCCCTGCACAGCCGATCCTGGCACATGATGGATGCTCACTGAATATGCATTGGGTGACTGACAGCAAATCCCAGAGACCATCGCAGGGCTCAGGCCTGCCCTTGTTTTTTCTGTAGAAGTATTCTACACTTTATGCTGTTCCTCAGGCTTCCTTAAACTTCTGGTGATGAGATCAAAGTGTATTACATTTCAATCTATTCGCTTTCTACCTTTAAATATTGGCATTTTACTGTAAGAAAAGCAGACTTTCTTTTCTTTCTTTTTTTTTTTTTTTAATTTCACTCTGTCGCCCAGGCTGGAGTGCAGTGGCACAATCTCGGCTTACTGCAGCCTCCGCCTCCCAGGTTCAAGCAATTCTCCTGCCTCAGCCTCCCAAGTAGCTGGGATTACAGGCATGTGCCACCATGCCCAGCTAATTTTGTATTTTTATTAGAGATGGGGTTTCTCCATGTTGGTCAGGCTGGTCTTGAACTTCCGACCTCAGGTGATCCACCCGCCTCGGCCTCCCAAAGTGCTGGGATTACAGGCATGAGCCCCTATGCCTGGACTATGAGTTTATTTTCAATTCATATAAAATTTATTTTTTTAAATGAAAAATCCTAAGAATTTAAAGAAAAGAGTCATCAGCCACCAGGACGTCTTTGTTTTCATGATGTGTGCCTCCCGGCTCCATAGCAAGCATTCTTCAACTCTTTCATCTCCATCACAGCTGAAGATCCCCTCCCCAAATGGCTGCTCTTGCAGTAAAATGACGATTGTCTGCCACCTTTCTTGAATCTTCAGCTTTTCTCTTACATTCAACAAGATCAAGAAGCATTAGACCAGGAGCCCAGAGTCCCTGAGCTGCTTTCTCCTCACCTGTGTATCTCTAAGCCCTCCTAGGAGCATCTTCACAATCAGATACCAGCCCCAGAGCCATGCTTGTCTGGAGGAGCACACATGTCTTGTTCACAGTGGGGATGAGATTTGAGGCTGAGCTAGCAGCATCTATAGACCCCTGTGAGCAAGGCTGCCAAGTTTGGCCCTGGTGAGCCCCTCAGCCTCTCCCTTATAAAGCCTCCTGCTACCGTCTGCACATCCCCAAGCTCTCTTCCACCTAGAACAGTCCTGTTGCCAGGTGTTCCCTTCTGCTGTTAGCGGGGCTGAAGCTAACATCCCGAGCCTCTGAGGGGGATGATGACGGTAGCAGCTCCTGCCTCCTTGGGTGATGAGTGTTATGCCTGCAGAGGATCTTGCGGGGGTGCCAGGCTGAGTGGCCAAGCCTGTTTCCTAGGCACCTTACATACTAGAGGGATTCCATGGTCAGTGTAACTCAGGAAGGGTGAATAATGTGGTGATTCCGAAGGATTTGTTCACAGAGCAGCACATTAAATAACCTGAGAAATTCTAGTAAGACACCCAGGACTTGCCAATCTTATGTGGCTGCAAGGCCTTAGAACTCCTAACACTTTCTGGGACTAGCGCTCCACAGAACAGCCTTTAAAATGTACGATTTTTGTTCACTGCTCTAATTTTAAGGATGAGGAGCCATTACTTAGAGAGGGAACAGGAACACATTTAAGATCATAAAGTGAGATCCAAGAAGATAACTCACATCGTGATTCCCCCATTTTAGGTTGGTCTTTTAAGAGAGTCAAAGGAGGGCTGGGCATGGTGGCTCACATCTGTACAGCCGTCCAAAGTGCCTGTAATCCCAGCACTTTGGGAGGCCCAGGTGAGTGGATCACGAGGTCAGGAGTTCAAGACCTGGCCAATATGGTGAAACCCCCATCTTTACTAAAACTACAAAAATTAGCTGGGTGTGATGGCGGCGCCTGTAGTCCCAGCTACTCAGGAGGCTAAGGCAGAGGAGTCGCTTGAACCCAGGAGGCAGAGGTTGCAGTGAGCCAAGATTGTGCCACTGCACTCCAGCCTGGGTGACAGAGTGAGACTCTGTCTCAAAAAAAAAAAAAGATTCAAAGGAAGGAAACTTTAATGGTGACAATGTAAGGCTGATGATTCTGGAGTCTCTATAGTATGTGTGTGTATGTGTGTGCATGTGTGTGTATATGTTTTGTGCATGTATGCGTGTCTCTGTGTTATGTGTGCATGCATGTGTGTGTGTGTCGGTGTGAATGTGTGTGTGTATATGTTGTGTGTATGGGTATCTACCTGAATGGGTGTGTGTGTGTTGTGTCTAATGTATGTATGTGCATAGGTGTATGTGTGTGTATGTATGTGTGTATGTGTGTAATGAGTGTATGGGTGTGTATATGTATGCATTGATAGATGTATGGTGTGTATATTTGTGTATGTATGAGTTTATGTTTGCATGGGTGTGTGTATGCATGTGTGTGTGTTTATGTGATTGGGTGTGTGTATGTGTTCACATATATGTATTTGTGTATGTATGGGTGTGTATATGTATGTATGTGTGTATTACGTATTTATGGAAAGGTGTGGATGTGCTTACATGGGTGTGTGTGTTTTTCTTTCTGTGTGTGTGTATTTGGATGAGACTTTATCTGTATCTCTGGCAGTGGGATGGGAGCTGCAACTTTTCTTACTGAGCTACCCTCTTTGTTCCAGATTCACAGCAGGACTAAACAGCAGGAGAAACCAATGAAAATAAAGTCCACAGATGCATCCAGTCTGGATGGGGCAGTGGATGAAAGTCAGGAACTTCTGCGGTGCCAGTTCCAGATGTCAAGCTTTCTCAGCAGCTCTGAAGAGGTCTCAGGCCTAGGTTCCAGAATCAGGATCTTTCAGGAATGAGTCATTCTGGACAGTCATGTTTTGCTCGTTAGTGAGAATTTGTTTCCTTCAAAATCAAACTTATTCAAAATACATTAATCATGTCGGAGGGAAAGCTTTTCATATTTTATAGTTTGAATTCTTTCTTGCACAGTAAGGCAATATGCTCTGGCATAATTTGGAGGTAGTTTTGAATTTTTGTTTTTGCTCTCTCGTGCCTGATGCACAGACCCTCAGACATTGTAAATGCCTGCCTTTTGGGACATGGAGGTCAATTTGCCCCTATACGAAGCAGACCTAAGCTCCTACGCTTTACACAACTGTAACTGCTTTGTATGTTTTCCTGGTTTCCCCGTGGATCAAGCCTGCAGTCTCATTTCCCCTGCTTCCCATATCACCATATTTAATTTCCTGCCATACCTGCCTGTGCGAGCTGCATGATCTGGGAAAGTCATTTGATCTCTTAGAAACTCCTTTCCTTGCGGTAAATGGTAGTAACATTGCTTGCGCAACATTGCAGCGGTGTTGAGTAAGACACTGTGAACGACTTAGCCCCTGCCCTCTTCTTCCAGGCTTTGCTGGAGCCCTACTGAAGGAGGCTTTTGGGCTCAATGCTCTTTCTCTCTCCTGTGAGACTTCTCTCTCTCTTGTACTTCTTGTGTGATGCTTCCTTCCAGCAAATCACTGTATTGCTGAATAACACCCCTACAGAACTGCTAGAAACTCGTTTTACGATTTTTTTTTTTTTGAGATGGAGTTTCACTCTTGTCGCCCAGGCTGGAAGTACAATGGCATGATCTTGGCTGTCTGCAGCCTCTGCCTTCCAGGTTCAAGCGTTTCTCCTGCCTCAGCCACTCAAGTATCTGGGATTACAGTTGACTGCCACCACACCCAACTAATTTTTGTATTTTTAGTAGAGATGGGGTTTCACCATGTTGGACAGATTAGTTTTGAACTCCTGAACTCAGGTGATTCGCCAGCTTCAGCCTCCCAAAGTGCTGGGATTACAGGCGTGCACCACCGCACCCAGCCTGTTCTATGAGTTTTTAAACTCTTGCTTGATTTTAAACAATTAGAGAATAAGATATTTTAATTAGAGAATAAGAGAAAGATTCTATTGTTGCTGTTGTTGTTTTTCCTATCTGGGATCTTGGTACTGGGCTGGGGGGGAGAGAATGTTCTTGGTGTCTGCTTGGCTGAAATTCTATTGAGTGAGATGACAGTCATGAGGCCGATGGTGATGATTCCACTCCTCTCCATCAGAGCCCACAAGGGGACAGCACTTCCCCATCCCTCTTTGAAGTGTGCTGTGGCAAGTGACATGCTTCGGCCAGTGAAATGGGTGTGGAAGCAATGTGTATTACTTCCAGACAGCAGCTGTAAGACACAGGTTCTGATTGCCCGTGTGGTGACTGTGCCAATTATGGAAAGATGGGTGGAGGTGGCGCCTGGGCTGCCCAAATCCCTGAGTGGCCACAGGAATAGAGTCTCCTGAAAGCCTGTGCTTAGACACAGAGAATTAGCAAGAAATAGTCTTTTTTTATAATAAGCCACTAACATTCAGGGATATTTGTTACTCCAGCGTAACCCAGTATGTTCTGACTGATATAGCAAGTAAGTAAATAACAAATTCTCACCCAGGAGTCTTTATTAGCAGTCTGTGAAGTGCTTCTTTCTCTGACTCCTCATTTCCTCTTCAAGGCCAGGACACCTAGCGATAGTCTCAATAACCCATTCATTTTCTTTGCAGACAATCTGGAGGAGAAACCTAGAGCCCTGCCCAGCTGTGCTGTCTGTTTCTGACCCTGTAGCCTGGTTTAGACTCAGTCAAACATTTACCCGTTATGTTCTGGACCTGTGTGATGGTGCATCTCCCCTCCCCGTCCATCACATTTTAGAGCAGATGGAAGCTTTTCTAAGACTGTTTCAGCTTATCAGTTTCATGTCAGATTTTTCATTGTATATTTTTCTAATTAAGTTAATTGAATTGAAAAGTCTCTTCATATAAGTAACAGACCTCTACTTTCTCTCACTGCTTGATGACTTTCAACTACGAAGTCATTTTTTTCCTCTCTTTTATTTGACTTTGGGCACGCTTTGCTAAGCACTTGTAATTGTCCCAATATAAAAGCAATGCAACTGATTTCTACACTGTGAAAACATTTGGAGCCTGCTGTGTGTGTGTGTGTGTGTGTGTGTGTGTGTGTGTGTGTGTGTATTCACATATTTGTAATTTTTAAAGCTCTAGCAAGAACCTTATCTTTTTTTCTCCTAAAATCCCTTTAACATCTCCCCCCTAGCTGAGTGAAGCTAGCCACAATCCTGGCTCAGTGTAGTTACTTGTAATTACCTTCAGGTGCAAAAGAGTTCTTACTGCTTCAGATTCTCTTTCCACTGTATTGAAGTAAATAGATGTAATTTATTATTGAAAGCGCTGCTGCTATGCCGACGTGGTGGGTGGGAGTTGACATTTGCGATATTGTGTAATGTATAATGAGTCTGAAATGAGTGGTTCTGATCCAGTCAGCATCACAGGCAATTTCCCCAGTAAGGAAAAATGCCTGCAAATTAAGTTGCATATCTTCATGAAGGCAGGGAATGGCACAAACTGTAGAAATATTGATTCTGATTCTGCTTTTCTTAGAAATTGCTTTGGATGTGTATTTAGAAACATGTTTCCTCTGAGACAGAACCCTATATTTTCAGCCAGAGAGATGTTTGAAAGGCATCTTTGGTAAGGATTGTTTTTCAGATGTTATGAAAATGAAATCAATGGGGCTAATTTCTCTTTGTCACTTTCTATGAATGTTGCATGAGGGGCTGCAGACCAGCCACAAAATCAGGCCGAGGACCACCGCTCCCCGCCTGCCCTTCTCTTCCTCTGCAGCCCAGGCTGTACAGAATGGCTTTGCCCAGAGATCAGATGGTGGGGCTTGCTCAGAAACGACAGGTTGGGAAGTTATTTTGTGGCCAAGACGAGGAGAGAAAATAGCTGGGAAAGAGAAATGACATGCACGGGCTGCCAGGAGAAGATGGAAGAGAGAGCCACTGCCTGTAAAACAGCAATGTTACGGAATTGGAGAGCACCGGCCGCAAGATGAAGAAGTGGGTACATTTACCTGGAAATCACACTGAAACGAGACTGGTTTGTTACACCACTTCAGGAACTAGCAGGCGCTCCGTCTCTCCAGCTTCAGTGTCTCATTCTCCTTCTTACCCTTGCTGCCTCAATTGATTGCAGAAATCACATTCCAGACCATGAGCAAAGGATTCCTTGTTGCTGCCCGAGGAGTCTTTTCTGCCTTCTGACAAGGCAACACCGTTGGTTTGCACAAATTCACTTAGAAGTGTTAAAAATATCAGTCATCATTTTGCAGTGGTTTTTCTCCATTCTTCTCGCATACCAGACAGGAAAACGGAGACACCAGGTTCTCTGCATACTTCCCTTAGGGGGAAGCCTGTTCTCTCCACCATGAATTCAAACTTTGGGAGAAAATCACCACCTTTGTAAGGCCTCGGGGTACACCAATTATTTACCCACAGGAAAAGCTATACACAGCTAGCAAAGCGGAGGCGGAGGAGAACTCAACACACTGTGGGATGTCCTCTGTCACCTCCAGCCCCGAATTCAGTTCTAATCCTCTCTCACCTGTCCTGTGCTCAGAGGTGCCTCAATGCAGACCACAGCACCTGAGATTTCTTCCCTCTGCTTTTCTAATCTGATTTTGTCAATGAGGTGCACTGTCAGGAGATGCAAGGGCAGAAGGAGAAAGAAGTTAAAGCATGTCTTTTCCCTGCTCCGTTCTTGCTGTGTAACCCTGTTTCTGGCAGTGGTTAAGCCTTCCACAGCCACAGATCCTAGTCCCTCCTGGATCCTGATGGTTCT
>PVKP010047808.1:0-14831 GCA_004027715.1 Plecturocebus donacophilus | reverse complement strand
TTTTTGTATTTTTAGTGGAGACATAGTTTCACCATGTTGCCTAGGCTGGTCTTGAACTCCTGACCTCAGGTGATCCACCCACCTCAGCCTCCCAAAGTGCTGGGATTACAGGCATGAGCCACCACTCCCGGCTAAACATTGTTCTTTTAATGGCCAATTAGGGTGGCTGTAAAGGAGTAAGGTTTGTCTAGTTTGCCACACCAGGAGTTGGCAAACCTTTTTTGTAAAGGCTCAGATAGAAAATATTTTAAGCTTTGCCGATGACCATGGTCTCTCTCACTCCTCCTTCTCCTACATCTTCTCCTTCCTTTTGTTCTTCCTCACAACTCTTTCACAATGTAAAAACTCCTTAACTTGAGGACTGTTAACTGAAAGAGGTCCTGAGCTACATGTGTTCCTCAGGCCATGATTTGTAGACTTCTGTACTAGGCAACACATTCTATGAGGGCAGGAACAAGTCTGTCTTGTCACCTCTGGCATCCAGCTACAAACCTGGAACGTGGCAGATCCGCTATTCATACCGGTTAAATGAATGAATATATGGATTCAGATGAGTCTCTGGGTTCCAAACGTAAGAGAAAGAATCCCCATGTAAATTCTATAGTGAACAGAAGAACCCTGGGGAAGCGATTTATTAAGTTTGGCTCTTTGCTCTGTCTGCAGTTACCCAAGGGCATAGGTGTCTTTCCATGGGATTCGCTGTAGCCTAAGTACCTACTTGAAATTACAGTGCCTTCTTTTTTCAGACAAGAACAGAGTTCTTTCCGCAGCCTCAGTTTTATAAGAAACCATGCCAGTGGTGTGCTGATAAGTGTTTAACAGCCAGCTGCCCAACAAGCAAGGAAACAATCCCTGACTTATAGCATTTTCCAGTTTCCATGGTGTAAACACTTCTGTCAATGTCAATTTCAATCTACAGACATGAAGACACGGAACATGCATCTGGGAGGAGAAAATGCACAATCAGCTCTCTCCAGCTGTAGCTTACCACTAACCATACTCTTCCCTGCCCGCTCCTGCAGACCTAAGAACTACACACCTCCTGGGAGAAAACTTGACAGAAACCTTCGTTTCCACTGTTCTTGCCTCAGGCTTAGACTCTTCTCTGTGTTTTGGTGGATGGGTATCATTATCTTACTCTTTCAGACTTCCTGGATTTCAGCCTTTGCCTGCTCTGATTCCCGACCCCTGACTGTTCATTTGACCCCCTGACACCCTGGGATTCTTGCAGAGCATAGGAGGCCATACAGTTCCTGATGTACCCTGGCTTCCTGGCTCTCACATGTCTCACATGCTTCTGAGCACAGAGAAGAATAAACATTCCACCTCCTGCAGGGTCTTCTGTTTCCCAGGCTGG
Source organism: Plecturocebus donacophilus (assembly GCA_004027715.1). Classification (NCBI taxonomy): domain Eukaryota; kingdom Metazoa; phylum Chordata; class Mammalia; order Primates; family Pitheciidae; genus Plecturocebus; species Plecturocebus donacophilus. The sequence goes on along the minus strand of PVKP010047808.1, from coordinate 13,474 downwards.
GACCTGTGTGGTCCCTTCCTTCCCGTTCTGGCAGCACACCTCTCTTGACTGCCCCGTTACCTCCTATCCTCAGTTCCCAGCTCAGTTTTCCTTCCCTATCCTTTATTCCTAATTAGCACCATCTGTCTGCTAACCCTGTCCATTCTCTTCACCCTCATTGTTTCACACAAAAATTAATTACTGAGTACTTTTTGTGTGCCAGACTCTGTCTAAACCCTGGTATACATCACAGAACAAAACAGATAGGGATTCCCTGCCCTTGGGGGAACTTTATATTAAAGTGCAAAGGGCTGGGCTTGGTGGTTCACACCTATAATCACAGCAGTTTAAAAGGCCCAGGCTGGCGGATCGCTTGAGGTCAGGAGTTCGAGACCAGCCTGGCCAACATGGCCAAACCCCATCTCTACTAAAAATACAAAAATTAGTCAGGCATGGTAGTGCGTGCCTATGATCCCAGCTACCAGGGAGGCTGAGGCAGAAGAACTGCGTGAACCCAGAGGGGCAGAGATTGCAGAGAACCAAGATCACGCACCAGAGTGCCACTCACTCCAGCCTGAGTGACAGAACAAGACTCCGTCTCCGTCTCAAAAAAAAAAAAAAAACAAAGAAACACATGCTAAATAATAGGCGTAATAATAAACTAAATAATACATTATAAAAGATCATACGCATGATGAAAAAGTGAGCAGGGAAACATGGGTTAACCATGCTGATAGGAAGCAAATAGTTAGAAAAGCATTTTGAGAAAGTGACATTTGAACAAAGTGTTGAAAAAGGTTCCACGCATCCAGTAGTCTGTTTCACAGCATTTAATTCACCATTAACATCAGGTCATACAGGTATGCAGCGTGACTTCAGCCTGAGAACTTCCAAGACTTCAAGTTTCTCACAGCGGGACTATTTCTGATAAGAGAGAGGCAGGAAGTGTTGTGGTTATTGTTTGGGTTTTGTTGTAGAAAACACGAGTTTGAATCCTGGCTCGGTGGCCCATTAGGGCAGCTGTAGAGGCCGGAGGTTTACCTAATCTGCTAGATACTGGGTTTATTAAGGGTGGTGGCTAACTGTCTTGTCCACCAATATAGCCTAGTGCCTGTGCCTAGCTATATTGGTGGACAAGACGGAGTCCAGTGCAGTGTCTGACGCATGGGGGAACTCAGTTAACACTTGCTAAATGAACAAGTTCAAAGTTATGTCTTTGGTTTGTTTATTAATCCTATTGTCTGGGGAACATTGCTTAACCTTTCTGAGCCTGCAATTCCTCACGTGTAAAATAGGTAGGTTGGTCACGATAGTACCAGTTCTCACCTCACAGAGTTGCTGTGTGGATTAAATAGTAATAATTCATTTTTTTTTTTTTTTTGAGATGAAGTGTCTCTCTGTCACTCAGGCTAGAGTGCAGTGGCGTGATCTTGGCTCACTGCAACCTCTGCCTTTTGAGTTCAAGCAATTCTCCTGCCTCAGCCTCCAGAGTAGCTGGGATTACAGGCGCCCATCACCATGCCCAGCTAATTTTTGTACTTTTAGTAGCGACTGCCTCGGCCTCCCAAAGTGCTGGGATTACAGGTGTAAGCCACTGCCCTGGGGCCAAATTTTAATAAATCTTAATGCACATAGGGCACTTGGCACAGTGCCTAGAATACAGTGCTCAATGTTAGAAATGGTCACTTGTTAGAGTCAGCAAACTGAATTAAATGTTCTCCAGCTTGAGACAATAATATGAGAAGATTCCTTGCTTCCTTAAAAACTTAGTCTCTCAACTAAGCCCTCACAGTATCTATTGTTAACTTCTAAGGGAGTGTCAGGTGTGTGTGTGTGCACATGCAGAGAAAGTAGATGGTGTGTAGGGTGGGGCCTGGGAGCCTTGGGAGAGAGCCCAGATCTCTGGACTGAGAAGGTCTCTGGAACACCATAGCCAGGGTGTCTAACCAGCCAGGACTGGGACAAGGACTTGCAGTGCCCATATAATGGCATAGAGTGAACCAGATGTGGTGGCTCACGCCAGTAATCTCAGCACTTTGGGAGGTCGAGGCAGGTAGATCACCTAAGGTCAGGAGTTTGAGACCAGCCTGATCAACATGGCGAAACCCTGTCTCTACTAAAAAAAAAAAAATACAAAAAATTAGCCAGGTATGGTAGCGCATGCCTATAATTCCAGCTACTTGGGAGGCTGAGGCAGAAGAATCATTTGAATGTGAGGCAGAGATTGCAGTGAGCCCAGATTGTGCCCTTGCACTCCAGCCTGGGCAACAAGAGTGAAACTCCAACTCAAAACAACAACAACAACAACAATAATGGCATAGAGAAAGGAGATTAATACAACATTAGCTGAGAACAAAGAGAAGAGCTGTTATGTGGTGATGGAGATTGCTGATGGGGTCTGAAGACAAGACCCAGACCCTATGTTCTGTCTCAGGATCTTTCTTCATCTTAAAGTGACCATGTTTTCCCAAGGATTCAAAAGCTGGTGTCTGGCATTTCTCAGCTAAGCCCTTTTTTCTCTGGCTGCTGTGCAGGATGTTTCTCTTTTCTCTTGAATGTGGAGCCAAGCTGAGCTATCTTCCTGAATTCGCAGGCCTCCTTAGAAATCAGCTTTTGTCTGAATCTGTCAGTGCAGCCTGGGCTCAGGCTGGACAGCCTCACAGCCTGAATTCCCCGGCTTTCCCAGCTGTCCTCAGCATCCACTGAATTCACTTGCTTGCCTCTTCGATTCTATCTCATCTGCTCTCCTGGGTTTGTTTATCACGAGGTAGTCAGTCTGGAAAAGGAACCCCTACTCTCTCTATGGGCATGGTAAGAAGTATTACTTATTAAATCATTGAGCATATAATTGTTACATGGTCATTCACGATGAAAGGAGACAGTCACTGAAAGCTGTTACACAGAAGGCAGCATCCTGTTCAAACAGGCCCACAATGTAGACGGCTTCTCTTCTGACCAGACTCCTGGCTGGGAGCAAGATGTTGTATAGAAGTCAATTGCCATCCAGATAGTTAGCAGCCTTTACTTGGGACCCATTGCATGTCTATCCCTGTGATGACTGAGACAGTATTTTAATGCAGAAAAGGTAATGATCCTCATCCGAAGCTCTGATTACTTCATGATGATTGAGTCCTAGAAGTGGCTTTATTTTTCCAAGAAATAAGAACACTTGGCCGGACACGGTAGTTCACGCCTGTAATCCCAGCACTTTGGGAGGCTGAGGCAGGCAGATCATGAGGTCAGGAGTTTGAGACCAGCCTGACCAACAGGGTGAAACCCTGTCTCTACTAAAATTATAAAAATTAGACTTGAATCACTTGAACTGGAAGGTGGAGGTTGCAGTGAGCTGAGATCGCACCATTGCACTACAGCCTGGGCAACAAGAGCAAAACTCCATCTCAAAAAAAAAAGAAAAAAAAAATCAACAACAACGATAATAATAGCATAGAGTGAGGAGATTAATGAAACATTAGCTGAGAACAAAAAGAAGAGCTGTTATGAGGAGATGGGGATTGCTGGTGGGATCTGAAGACAATTTTTGTATTTTGTATAAAAATTCAAAAATTATAGGTGCATGCTTAAGCTACTTAAGAGGCTGAGGCAGGAGAATTGCTTGAACCCGGGAGGTGGAGGTTGCAGTGAGCTGAGATTGTGCCACTGCACTCCAGCCTGGGTGACAGAGCGAGACTCCATCTCAAAAAAAAAAAAAAAATTAATTAATATTTTTGAAAAACTCAATAAATTTTAAAAAAAGAACACTTAAGGCTTTTGATACGTGCTTCCAAAATGGCTGTACCAATTCACATGCCCACTCATTGGATTTGATTGTACCCACGTTATCATACCTTTGCCAATATTTGGTATTATTACAAGTTTCAAAATATATGTAATGGGGAGGCAAATGGTATTGCTTTGATTAAATTACCATTTTTATAATTAATGGGGAGGTTGGACATTTAAAAAAATTTGTTTACTATGGGGATAATACTTGGTATCCACTCCAGGGTGGGTCTGGAGGAGGAATATTGACTAGATTATTTTTTTTTAAACGAAGTCTCACTCTCTAGCCTGTGGCTTGAGTGTAGTGGAGCGATCTTGGCTCACTGCAACCTCTACCTCCCAGGTCCCGGTTCAAGCAATTCTCCTGCCTCAGCCTCTGGAGTAGCTGGAATTACAGGCATGTACCACCATTCCCAGCTAATTTTTGTATTTTTAGTAGCGATGGTGTTTCACCATGTTGGCCAGGCTGGTCTTGAACTCCTGACCTCAAGTGATCCACCCGCCTCTGCCTCCCAAAGTGCTGGGATTATAGGTGTGAGCCATTGCACCTGGCCACCTTTGTTGTTTTAAACCATCAAGTTTTGGGGTGGTTTAAAATGGAACAATAGACAACTGATACAGGGCTTAGCAACAGTTCACTTCTTCAGCCCTGGGCTCCCTGGCCTGGTCATGACTGCTGGGCTATGTCATGATAGCCCAGATACTATGGGTTATGTCTTCCTGAGTCTTAATGTTGCCAGTCAGACTCAGGCCTTGTGTCCCCAGGGTTACAGCTGGCTGCCAAGTCACAGCTCTCCCTCTTCCCTACTCACTCCAGAATGATGTAGTTCAAATGGCCTGCATCTCTGCTTGAACCCGTGTTTCACCACAGATAGGCCTCTGCCAACCTTTTTTGTACTGACCCGTAGCTGGGGACTGCTTCTGCTTGCCCACTTGATTGACAGCTGCCAGTTTACATGGCTCTCTGGGTCCCCACCACAATGCCCTCTTGCTGCCCTAATTGAAAGTCCCAGGAATGACAGTTTGCAACACCTTTTTCTCACCTTCTGATTTGAGTGTCTCCTCTATTGGGCCTGTTTCACACTGTGACAAGTGATCAGTAATCTTCAGGCCTGAATCCCCAGTTACAGTTTCAAGAATTGGTAGCCATTTAAACATGACCTAGAACCTGCAGAGTGGTGTGATTTTATTACCTGTTTACTACAAAGACTTGGAACCCTGGGGCTAGGTTAATTAGTTAAAAAAAGAAAAAAAGTAAGTCAGAGAAAACACCTCCTGGCCTGTCCTTACTAGCTATGCAATCTGGGACAAGTTCTTAAGCCCCTATAAACCTCATTTCTTCACTTGTAAACTAAAGATAATAATACTTGATAAGATAATGCGTGTGGACTGCTGAGCAACATGCCTGACACATAGCAACTGTTTCATGATAGTAATTATAATTAATATTGAAAGTCAGAGATAGAGGGGCCCTTAGGGATTATTTAATCTAAGATTTTTCAGTGGAAGAAAGTGAAGCCCAGGTTACTTGGTATAGTCTCAGGAGAAAAAAAAAAAGAGAGAAATAAGAGAAAGTGAATCCCAGGGAGACTGAGTAAAGATTTGCCCAAAGTCATACAGCTCATTAGTAGTTGGACTAGAGGCTGAGCATGGTGGCTCATGCCTGTAATCTCAGCACTTTGGGAGACCGAGGTGGGCGGATCATGAGGTCAGGAGTTCGAGACCAGCCTGACAACATGGTGAAACCCTGTCTCTACTAAAAATACAAAGATTAGCTGGGCATCTGTAATCCCAGCTACTTGGGAGGCTGAGGCATGAGAATCGACTGAACCTGGGAGGTGAAGGTTGCAGTGAGCCGAGATCATGCCACTGCACTTTAGCCTGAGCAACAGAGTGAGATTCTGTCTCATAAATAAATAGTTGAACTAGAACCTTAGCTTCTCAAACTCTAATCTCATGTCTTTTCCATTGCATCATAATTTTTTTCCTTAGGAGGTCCTAGAGGGAAAAAAAGGATAGAAAGAAGCTACCAAGTGTCTACTTTATTGGTGCTTTTATTATTTATTTATTTATTTTTATTTTTATTTTTTTAAGAGATGGGGTTTCTCCATGTTGGCCAGGCTGGTCTCGAACTCCTGACCTCAGGTGACCCACCCACCTCGGCCTCCCAAAGTGCTGGGATTACAGGCATGAGCCACCATGGCCAACCTATTGGTGCTTTACATACATCATGTACCTAATAAAAGCGAGTGGATAAAAAAAAATACATGCATCATGTTATTTTATTCCCATAATAATGCTATATACTATTATCCTCACTTTATTGATGAAGACACCAGACTCAGAGAAGTTAAAATCTTCCCGGCTGGGCACGGTGGCTCACGCCTATAATCCCAGCACTTTGGGAATCCAAGATGGGCTGATCACTTGAGGTCAGGAGTTCAAGACCAGCCTGGCCAACATGGTGAAACCCTGTCTCTACTAAAAATACTAAAATTAGCTGGGTGTGGTGGCATGTGCCTGTAATCCCAGGTGCTTGGGAGGCTGAGGCAAGAGAATCAATTGAACCTGGGAGGTGGAGGTTGCAGTGAGCCTAGATCCCACCATTGCACTCCAGCCCTGGGCAATAAGAGCAAGACTCCATCTTGAAAAAAAAAAAAAAAAAAGTTAGAAGTTAAAATCTTCCCAGCAGGCCCTACAGGCAGAGTAGAAGGGGAACTCTAACCCAGGCTTGTTAGCTCCAAAGCCAGCCCATGCTCCTTTACCTCTCCTGCCCATCCTGGGTCAGACTGGAGAGCCTGAGAACCACAGGGAAGAAGAGTTTCTGCAGGGCCTGGCACCACCCTGGTTGCATTTCTTCTTAGTCCTCAGATGCAACAGCCGGTCTGCACGCAACAGCCTTTTATCCTTCCTTCCACACAATCCTTTTAACTGAAACCAAGTGGCCAAAGCTTAACTGTCATTCTACAAAACTGGCGGTGAAAGGCCTGGCTGGGGCTCAGGCCACTCACCCCAAACGTGATGTGCACAGAGAGTAGGCTTGATATTGTTTAGGTCCCTGCTCAGCAGTGCCCAGCCAAGCCTCCCAAGCTAAACTGGGCCCTTAATCGTTTTCCTGGCATTTGCTCAGACAGGATTTTATTTTCTAGTAATAAAGGCTCTGACATTGTAGGAAAAAAACCAACCTGGCTTTTCTCCCCCTAGCTTTTGTGAATGCTTTAGCACCTGCCCTTTTCCCCCTTGTCTTTGTGCTTGGGGCAGAGCCAGCTTGTTTTGTGCCTGCTGTCAAGTGTTGAGGAGTTCTGAGTGGGCAGAGAAAAGCACTCACATTGACTGTGCCTCTTCGCCCACTACTGGCACCTTCCCATCTCGTGGATGGACAGGTTTCATCCCACAGGCTTGACTTCTGGGTCTGCAGGTGGTATGGGAAGATAGTCCCAGGGAAGCAGGAGCGAGTGAGTCACCGAGGGCCTCCCATGTAAGCAGCCCTTGATGGCTCATGCCTGGTTGCCTCGGTCTTCTGCTTACGAATTTCCAGTGGCTCCCCAGTGCCTGCAGCATCAAGCACACACTTTCTAAAACAGTACTCAGATCACCCGCCTCCTCAATCTCTCTTCTTTTGGTTGGTGAAAAAAAAAAAAAAGAAAATGCAGAACAGAAAGAGTGAAAGTGAATCTCTCCAGAGTCTTCATCACCAAAATCAATGCTAACATATTGGTGTATGTATCTTTCCAGACCTATGCATAAATACATATATTTAAATTTGTGAGGCCTTTTCAGTTCTAACTTTCCTTTGTAGCTTTATCTTTTTACAGCTTTCACGGTACACTAAATATTATCTACACAGAATTCACCTGTGTATAGGCAAATACATAGAATGTGCCTATTCCAATTAGATAAAGGGAATATGAGCTGTGTGTGTGTATGTGTGTGTGTGTGCACGCGCGTACGATCTACACCATGGAATACTACTCAATCATCGAAAAGAATGAAATCATCTTTTATAACCACATAGATGGAACTGGATGTCATTATCTTAAGTGAAATAACTCAAAGTCAAATACTGCATGTTCCCACTTACGAGTGGGAGCTAAATAATGTATATATATATACATGGACATAGAGTGAAATCATTGACATTGGAAACTCAGAAATGTGGGAGAGTGGGAGGGTGGTGAGGGATGAGAAATTACCTAATATGTATAATGTACACTATTGGGGTGATGCTTACACTAAAAGCCCAGTCTTCACCATTATGTAACATATTCATGTAACAAAGCTGCACTTGTACCCCCTAAATCTATAAAAATACTTTTTAAAACAAGAATTAGCCTATCCACATAGCATGCACTTTCACATTTCTAATACTTTGTACCTGCTGTTCTTTCCCTATGAAATACCCTTTACACACTGCCTGCACATACCAAGCTCTAACAAAACTCTAGCTATTCCTTTTAATTTCCTTTCCCGCCAGGTGAGCTCCAGCTTACTATTGAAAACCCTGCTTCAATAACTCTGCCTCTAGGAAATGCCCCTCTTTCCCCAAACCCTCACCTGTCTGCTCACCAGTTGGCCACTGACTACCCATTTTTGGGACCCATGGATCCACTGCTCTCCCACCCTAACCTTTCCTAAGCTGGCTCTTCCAAGGCAGTCAGGGGCCATGTCTCTTTTACTCAGGCCCATGATTGACACTCACTACGGCTAGGGACATGGGCATCAGACTCTGTCAGAGGCAGCAACTTGCTGGGCGAAGCTAGTCTGAGGCATACTGCAGGGGCCCAGGGCACTGCTGGACTGGTCAGAGTGACTGTGAGTTGGCATTTGTACAGAGATTCCAAACTGCTAAGGAGACCCCTGTTGGGTACCAGCCCCAACCCCGTATGTGGGTGCCCTTAGTCCCCGTGGTGATGAGGGATTGAAAAAAGGAAATAAAGACAGAGACACTGAGGAAAGAAACCCCTCTTTCCTGTCTCCTGTCTCAAAGAAGGAGGGGGTAAAAGTTGAGACATAGAAGGCATGAGGTCAGTGGCCTGGAGGTTAAAGATTAAACCCCCTCCTTAAGATCTCAGGCAATCTCACTGTGGGGGAGACATGGAGAAACGACGTCCATTGTTCTCATTCAATCTTGCTGAAACCCCCACAGCTTACTTCATTGATCATGACCTCCTCACATGTACTTTCTAAAATTGTAAACCCAAGACCCTTTCACATGTAATATCTAAAGTTGTAAGCCTATATAAAGGCAGAGGTTTCCTTTGTTAGAAGAGCTTGGTTGTTAGGCAACTATGCCACCTTGCTCCCAGCCGAATAAATCACCCCTTCCTTCCCAGTTCAGTGTTTCTTGCAGCTGCTCCTGCTTCAACACAAGAGTAGAATTTACAGCATGGGTCCAGGGGACCAACGCAAGCTTGGAAACGGTGTTGGCCCTGAGCTCTGGGCTCCAGACACTTATTATGTGCATAATCTCATTGATCTTATGGGCATGGAAGGGAAGGGTGAAGGGGTAGGTAAGCTGGGGGGGTAGGGAGAAGCACTTGAGATCCTTCTAAGACATGCTAAACTAGTACTCTGAGTTTATCACCAATTGTTATGGGGTGTGGCTGCATCAGAAGTATAGCTGATGAGGAGCCACTTGGTCTGACCACACCCAATGCATCAAGGGCTTTTATCTCCAGAGCATTGAGGACCTAGAGCAATTAAGATCACTCCATATTCCGAGAACCTAGGCAGAGCCTGAGGCGTTCTGTGATCGCTGCCCTGCAAGGCTTTTCTCCTCCTCACTGGCTCCCATCTGCAAAGACCCTCCCAGATCTTGTGGGCAGAGCTTGCCTCCGTTCTCAGAGATCTTTGCACAAGCGCTCTTTACGAGACCCTCATGCAGTCTCCATGTTGAGAAGGCATTCGTGGGACAGGAGCAGTATTGCCTGCTCTGCAGCCACCCCGACGTGTTCCCCGGTGTTACTGCGCTCTTGGATGGTCATTACCTTAGGCCTCCTGCTGCCGCTTGATTTCTAATTAACTGCACCAATAATATAGTTTAGTTTGGTGTATAAAATTCAGTGTACTCTGAGCCAAGCAAGCTTATAATTATTTAGTTAGAATTAGCATAGTTCTCCCCCTGGCCATCTTGACCCACAGACCCCTGTTGGTTGCTGGGCTCCTCCCTGTCTGGCAAGAGCCAACCTTCAACCTCAGAGAGTATTGTGGTGCCAGAGAGCTGTCTTGGCAGACCTTGGGTGAATTATTTACTCTCTCCTTGTTGAGTGAATGCAGGTGTCTGTGTGGTGTGTCCAATGCTGGGCACGTCTGAGGCTCCTCTAAAGATGCTTGATCTAGAAGTCTAGATTTAATGTTGGTGGGCTGCACAGAAATACAAAAAAAAAAAAAAACCAATGTCCCCACCCTTGGCCAGACCTCCTGCCTTATCTTTTGTTCTCTTTGACTCACCTTTGGCCCCAGCTCCCTGCACTGTCCCAAACTTCATCTCTACTTAAAAGGGACATTTTGGGCCGGGTGGGGTGGCTCACGCCTGTAATCCTAGCACTTTGGGAGGCCGAGGTGGGTGGATCGCCTGAAGTCAGGAGTTCCAGACCAGCCTGGCCATCAGGGTGAAACCCCATTAAAAAAAAAAAAAAAGGTGGGGGGACATTTTGGACAGGTGTAATGGCTCATGCCTGTAATCCCAGCATTTTGAGAGGCCAAGGTAGACAGATCACTTGAGGTCAGGAGTTTGAGACCAGCCTGGTCAATAGGGTGAAATCCTGTCTCTATTAAAAATACAAAAATTAGCTGAGTATGGTGGCGTCCTCCTGTTTTCCCAGCTACTCAGGAGGCTGAGGCAGATAGAATCTCTTGAATCCAGGAAGTGGAGGCTGCAATGAGCCGGGATTGTACCACTGCACTCCAGCCTGGGCCACAGAGCAGGACTCTGTCTCAAAAAAAAAAAAAAAAAAAATGGGTGGGGGCACATTTTCCGGGCACAGTGGCTCATGCCTGTAATCCCAGCACTTTGGGAGGCCGAAGTGGGCAGATCACGACATCAAGAGATCGAGATGATCCTGGCCAACATAGTGAAACCCTGTATCTACTAAAAATACAAAAATTATCTGGGCGTGGTAGTGCGTGCCTGTAATCCCAGCTCCTCGGGAAGCTGAGGCAGGAGCATCGCTTGAACCCGGGAGACAGAGTTTGCAGTGAGCCAAGGTCACACCACTGCACTCCAGCTTGAGTGACAGAGCGAGACTCCATCTCAAAAAAAAAAAAAGGGACATTTTACATTTTCTTGTTGGTGCCCAATTGTCGCTCCTGTCTCCTCCTTTACCACCTCACCACGCAGCTCCCCGTCATAATCTTACACATCCTTCTGTCTGCGTTCCCAGCTTCGGGAAACTCCGCGATGAGAGCCAAGAGCAGTGGTTTACCGGACACTGCAGAAGCTTTAAGCAGCGTTTGTTGAAAGCACACGTCGGGTACTTTCCAATTCCGTGGCTGACTTCTGGGTGGTCTTTGTTAAGAGAAGCGGCTTCTAGCCTCACTGGGTAACACATCTCCCTTCTTGGGTTCCCTGAACAAGTGAAGCAATTGAAGCAACTGGAAATAGCAGCTACTGGCATGGGAATCACATGGCGTCTGACACTCATCCTGACAGAAGAGTCATGTGGCCGAGTTTCTCCAGGCGTCCCCCACCTGTCAGTGTCACCGTTGGGCTGGTATTAGGGGCAATGGCCTGTCATGGCTGACCCTTGCTCCTGAGACTTTGTCCCCAGGAGCATTTTGCAGCCACTCACAAGTACTCCTCTTACACTTCCTCCCCTACTCCACCCCGGCATTGGCAATGTCTCCAGGTCACCTGGCAACTCCAGGGGAAGGTAAAACAGGTGCCTTCTGTGCTGTATCTGCACTGAGAACGTGTTCCCCTGGTGAGGAGACTCTTCAGTGATTCAACAGTGATGAGTGGTGAACACTCTGGAATTCTCCCTGTGCTGGGAAGAGCATGGCTTTCACCCCCACCTCCCTTTTTGCATGTTAGTTTGTCAGCAGGCCCTAAAGTGGCAGTAGTAACATCCCCCTGTGAAAACAGCTAAAGCCCCTTTCTCTGCTGAGTTCTTTTTTGCTCTTGTTTTTTGTTTGTTTGTTTGTTTGTTGTGTGTGTGTGCTCTGAGATGGAGTCTCACTCTGTCACCCAGGCCGGAGTGCAATGGCGCAACCTCGGCTCACTGCAACCTCCGCCTTCCGGGTTCAAGTGATTCTCCTGCCTCAGCCTCTTAATTAGCTGGGATTACAGGTGTGTGTCACCATACCTGGATAATATTTTTTTGTATTTTTAGTAGAGACAGGGTTTTGCCGTGTTGGCCAGGCTAGTCTCGAACTCCTGACTACCTGCCTCGGCCTCCCAAAGTGCTGGGATTACAGGCATGGGCCACCGCGCCCAGCCTCTCTGCTGAATTATGACTTTCATCCCCGGAGCAAGGGTAGGCATAGATATCTGAAGCTTCCCACATGCTGCCCAGCTGTCTTTGCATCTTTTTCTGGCATGTAAGCCAAACCACTTCCTCATCCTCACACGGAGTGACGTCCAGAAGCCCCACAAATCAGGGGCTTCATCAACACACCCAGGCATGGCTCCAGCCCAGTGCAGACTCAAGTTGAGACACCATTAAAATAAGAAATGTTTCTCTAGCTCTTTAAAGTTTACAAAACCCATGCATATACACGACTTCGCTTAATCCTTGAAACAGCGCTTTGAAGTTTGGGTTGTCTTTATTCTCATTTTGTAAGGAGTAAAACCGAAGTTCAGGAAAGTTAGAAAAGGCAGACGTGACTTTAGTAAGGACAGAGCTAGGGATTTTCATTCCTGTCATATGGAACCCTAGGATCCCTCTGTGATAAGATTACAAAGCTGAGACTTAGATAGTTGAGTGAGATGTGGCTTAAGTAGTAACAGCTGTGACCTCAGACCTGGCGTTCAAGGCAGCTGGCATCACTCAGAGGCAATTAAAGTCTCTGATAAAGCAATAATTAGATTTGGGCTACCCAGGCAAAAATGGCCATGGTCTCTTCTCAAGAAGCTTAGGAGACTTCTCTGTTCTTCTAAGTGTTCTTCTTTTTCCCTCTGTGCTCCACAGCACTTGGGTGGGACTTCTCACATAGTTATTTTTGTGAATCTCCTATCATGTTTGTTCTCCTATAGGACCCTTGAAGGCAGAGACTACACTATGAAGATGGGAAGTATTCAATAAATGTTAGTGGAATGAAGGGCTATTCCTTCCTTCCTCCCCCCTTCCTCCCTTCCTCCCTTCCTTCCTTTTTTTTTTTTTATTGTCAGAGTTTTGCTCTTGTTGCCCAGGCTGGAGTCCAGTGGTGCCATCTCAGCTCACCACAACCTTGGCATCCTGGGTTCAAGCGATTCTCCTGCCTCAGCCTCCCGATTAGCTGGGATTACATGCATGCGCCACCACGCACAGCTAATTTTGTATTTTTAGTAGAGAAGGAGTTTCTCCATGTTGGCCAGGCTGGTCTCGAACTCCTGACCTCAGGTGATCCGCCTGCCTTGGCCTCCCAAAGTGCTGGGATTACAGGTGTGAGCCACCATGCCCAGCCATGAAGAGCTATTTCTTAATGCCACTTCGGTAGACTTCCAAGTAGGTAATTGAGCTGTAGTCATTTCTTTCCCATAAGCACCTCCACCAGAGAGTGGGCATGGTGTCCAGTC
>PVKP010047807.1:0-14831 GCA_004027715.1 Plecturocebus donacophilus | reverse complement strand
GCCCTAATCTACTTCCTGTCTCTCTAGTACACTGCCTTTCTGTATTAACTGGTTCTTAAGGTGACTATTTCACGTTGCCAAGGTTGCCCTAGCTAGGAAGCCAAGGCTCTTTCATTTCTTCCTGCCCCTCTCCTTTGCCTTCCTTCAGTACCAAGGAGAATGGTCCAGCAGCGGCTCAGTCCATGCTTGTCAGCCGCTGAGCTCCATATACTCCAGCCCCCGTCCACAGCTCCTTGTGAGATTCCTCAGCAGCACCAATGCACTGACTGTCACTCTGTGTTCTCTTAGGTCCTGCTGAGGTCCTCCAGGACCTCATCCTAGAGGACATCACGGAGAAGGAGATGCCCTCTGACCCGGTAAGATGCATTTCTTCTTCTTGCAGAGAAATGTTTTTTTCTGGGGCTTCTAGAATATGAAGTGAATATTATTTTGGACTGCCATTGTGAATCGGGCCTCAGTTGTCATGGACTCTAGGGACCAGTCACTGGAGTTTATGACCAACTGAGGCCTGATTGACGAAGTCAGTCAAAAGATGGCATCACTTACACACTGGTCGTGAGCATATTTCTCGGTAGCACCCTTTCCTTTTTGAAAAATTATTTTGTATTTGCTGGCTGACACGGACGTTTGTTAAATATTCCAAAACACCCCACTGCCTTTTCCATAAGCATCTTGTATGCTTTATTTGGGGACCAGTGACATGTGATTTTCTAATGTCACCAAGTGAAAAGACATGCACCAACAGCACCTAGCATGCTCTGATGCTCATGGTGTTTTGTGTTTTTTTCTCTTGTTGCAGAACACCGCGACAGCCCCAAATGACCACCGTAAGTGTTCTTTTTCTTTTAAACCACTTTATTGACACACGGTTGACATGCAAAACAATTCACTTATTTAAAGTGGGTGATGTAGTGTTTTTACTATATTTACAGGGTTGTGCAGCCATTGTCACAATCTAAGTTTAGAATCTTTTCATTCCCCCTCAGAGAACACCCATAGCCATTGGTAGTGACTTCTCTTTTTTCCCAAGCCCCACTCCCCTGGCCCTAGGCAGTTGCTAATCTACTTTCTGTTTCTCTAGATTTGCCTACTCTGGCAATTTCTTTTTTGATTTAAATTTGATTTTAATTTCCGGGATACATGTGCAGGATGTGCAGGTTTGTTACATAGGTAAAAGTGTGGCATGGTTTGCTGCACCTGTCAACCCGTCACTTGGATATTAAGCCTCACATACATTAGCTCTTTATTCTGATTCTCTCCCTCCCACTTACTCCCTACCCCAGGAGGGCCCAGTGTGTGTTGTTCCCCTCTCTAACATTGTACATATTCTAATACCACTTTCTTCCTAATGACAAATCTAAGTGATGAGTCGGGAGATTTTCTTGCTTGCTTTTGTCTGGAGAATGTCCCTGGCTTCAGGTTCCCAATAGGTGTGAGTATCTGGGACCTGCTATGAGAAACAGATGTCTCCATGAAGAACTTGGCTCTGGGACAGGAGAATCTCCATCATGCCCTATTTATGCTACTGTTGAAATAGGTTTTTGTTTCCTTCTGAAAACCTTCACACACAGAGAGCCAAGGTAGCTGCTTTGAGTCATGATGAAGATCAAGTGGACCACATGATGGTTTGAGGGATTTTTTTGGAGCCTGTGTTCTGTGGAAATGCATTGCTTTTCGGTACAATTTGATTGTCCTGTATGTGTCAGTATTTTTCTTGATTGGGCAATGTTACTTGTTCACCCTAGAAATGATTTTCTCATGACCAGATTGTCCTAGACATCTTTAATCTAGACAAAGCTTCCCAGTGGTGCTGCAGGGGCACTGCTGTGTGTGAGTCAAGGAAAATGTCAGTGTTACCAACATTGAGGTTCTCAGAATTCATGGACAGCTGCTCAGTGGGCTCCATGGGAGAGAGCAAGAGAGAGCGTCGTGCTAGACCTGAAGGGGAACATGATTTAGAGGATCAGAGGAAAAACAATGAGGACATTTGGGACATTGTTAAAAGAAAATGTCAAGGTTGCAATGTTAGGGGCATCAGTTCAGCATCATCACCAGGGCCAGGCAGGATACGAGACCCCTTCTGGGCAGGAGTGAGTAGAACTTGGCCTTCATCTCTGTCGAAAGCTTGGTGTGAACATCACCCTAAATGCCTTGAGGAAGGAGCTTCCTTCCTGACCCATGTTTTCTCCATCTCTTTGTGTGATGATGGCAATGGCACGAGCAGAAATTTCTGAGAGGGGCAGAACAGGAATGAGGTCCCCATTTTTCTGACACAGAGCAGACAGGACACAAGTCAGTAGGAATGGACCTGAAGGTCAGGCCAGACACAGAGAGGTCCCAGGCCTGATCTTCCTGGGGCTGAGACAGATAAGCTTTTATTTTGCACCTCTTCTGAAAGTCTCCTGAGGAATTATTCTTCAGTAGACCCTGCTGGCCAAGGGTCTTCTGGCCCAGAAATGATTTTCAACTGGACAGAGTACTCCAGCTCTTGGGCTGGGCAGCTGCAGCACTCCCAAGTAGCAGGACAGGTTGGGAGGGACATGAGTTCCAGTGCAGGGTGATCTCATCAAAGGGATGGGGACTGATCCCAGAGTCCAGGTCATCCTTGCAGCTCTTGTGTGGAATCCAAACAGCTCAGTTTCCACTTATTTTGGAGATGGTTTAAAATCTTCCGTCTCAAAGTCTGAGTCTTCCCACAGGTGAATAGAGGAACCCTGGCTGTGGGTACTTACTAGCAGGGCAGTGACTGTGTCTTCCTCACCTGTCCTGACCCCAGAGCTCAGTCCTGGGAAGGACATGTTAGGCTCCATGAATGTTTTAATGAACACACCCCTGGGATGAGCTCTAGGTCACCCCTGGGTTGGGATCTACTGCAGGTGTGGAAAGGTTTTCTTCTCAGCCTGTCCAGCCTGTTGAGCTCCCCACTCATCCTGGAGCCTGCCCACCTTCTGAATCAGGGTCCCTGGAGATGAGGGCGAGCTCCTGAGGACAGTGAGATGCCCCCACCCCTCTGCTCCTGCTGCTCTGATCTAGTCTAGACAGGGTGTGCAGGGCCACACTCTTCCACCGGGTGCAAGTGCATCCCCTGCTGGAATTCCTCTGGACCTGGATGTTGTCCTCACTGTCATATCCCCAGCCCCACACAGTGACTGGCCCTTTGTGCGGATGCCCAGGAAGTAACGGTAAACCTATGGTAGGATCAGAGCAGCAAACGATTCTGCAAAAAACACCAGGATAGGGGAGTCAGGTCTTCCTCACGTCTGGATCTCTGGAGCTGTCCCATCTAGTGTGCTTCTCAGACATATACATGCCTCTTTATAGTTAAATAAATTTAAATATATACAATGAAATACTCAAAACCTCATCACAACAGCCACCATGCAATGGCCCAGCAGCCGTACAGCAGAAAGCATTTCCATCCCCACAGAATGCTGTCTTGCATGTCTGCTGTGAGCCTGGCCCAGGGTCTGATTGTTGGACTTACTCAAAGCATGCACATCCAAGTTGGGATCTTAGGGTTGTGGGATTGGAGGTGAGACCTATAATGGGCCAGTGGAAGGAAAAATGGAAAGGTGATTCCTTCAGCTCCTCTTTCTCACTTGAAGGCTGGAAAGTGTGAGCAATGCCTTGTTGAAGACCTCTGGCTCCATAGAGCCTAGAGATAGTCTGAGAACACTGAGGAAAGCTCAGGGTGATCTCGTGTAATCCAGTGTGACCTCACCTGGAGTAGGAGGGGGGTGAGTCACTCTCTGAAATAACTTCTTGCTGAGATTTGTGTCTCTAAAGATTGGCCAGTGGACACCATCCATGAGGGAAACTGCAATAGGACAATTTCTGCAGGTAGAAAATGATACCCTAGGCCAGACGCAGTGGCTCACGCCCGTAATCCCAGCACTTTGGGAGACTGAGGTGGGCAGATCATGAGGTCAGGAGATCAAGACCATCCTGGCCAACATAGTGTAACTCCGTCTCTACAAAAAATACAAAAATTAGCTGGGTTTGGTGGTGTGCGCCTGTAGTCCCAGCTACTCGGGAGGCTGAGGCTGGAGAATTGCTTGAAATCGGGAGTCGGATGTTGCAGTGAGCTGAGATCGTGCCACTGCACTCCAGCCTGGTGCCTGGTGACAGAACAAGACTCTGTCTCAAACAAACAAAAATGATACCCCAGGAGTATTTCTGGGAGCAGTTGAGTTACACCTGTTGCTTTGGAACCTAGGAAGTGAGCTATGAAGCTAGAACCAAGAAAAAAAAATAGCAGTAGAGGTCTGACTTCTTCCTGTTATATTTTAATAAGATAGAGATGAGAGGATGTGTGTCCATGGGCTTTGTGGGCTGCGTTTGTAACCATCATTTCTTGCTCTGGTATTTCATGATTACTTTTCCTAGACCACTTTTTCCTGCCTATGTCACAGCAAACATCTAAGCCTTGCCTTTTGATTGGTTAATATCTTTTGGGAATTGGGGATGCGAGAGTACTGTTAGGTGTTGGCATTGTCTAAGATGAAAGAGACCTGGTGAGACTCCCTGACGGTACTATTTGAACATAGTTGTTTCTCTGAGATGGTCTCAGAATCTTCAGTCCCACACTCCGTATGCCACACCCAGCAAAGCTCCCTGAGTTACTCACGGTCTCCAGCCACCAGGGCACTGACTTTTACTCTGTCTCCCTCCAGCTCCTCCTGAGGATTGCAAGAGCACCACTTCTGAGGATAATGATGAGGTAAGAACCCCTTTTTTTGTCCTCTAAAGAATGCCCTGTCAGGTGGGGATCGGGGAGGGAGAGCATCAGGATAAATAGCTCATGGATGCAGGGCTTAAACCTAGGTGATGGGTTGATACATGCAGCAAAGCACCATAGCACATGTTTACCTCTAATAAACCTGCACAGTCCTCCACATGCATCCTAGAACTTAAACTTCTAAAGAATAAAAAACAAAAAAAGAATTATTTCTTTCCTGTTTTCTTTCCTTCTGTTAATTGTGATAATCTGAGAAGGCACATTATGTATGACATGTCCAATTCTCTCGGTGGGGGTGGAATTCAGTGGGAGTGTTTTCCCATCAGATACGTGATACATTAGAATGTTTTTAAATGACAGCATCCATTATCAAGCGTAACGCAGAGGAATTTTCCTCAACACCAGTTTTCCTCTTTGCTTTAGACATTGTGCATTTGCCAATGTAAATCAACTTCATAGATAAATTCTGTGGGAAAGGGTCTTGTCTTTTCCACCGCTGTCCTCTATACTATCATTTTTTATTCTTGGCCTTTGACTCAACCGTTGTCTTACAACTAATTTTCTGAGGTCATCAAGAGATGAACAGATTTTTGGTGGGGGGTGCAGAAGAATTAATCTGATCCTAATACTGTCTTCTTTTGTCTAATTGCAGAGTTCATCACTCCTTGTTTATGGTATGTACCCTGAAGTAGCTCACTTGCTGAGTTTTAATATATAGAAACCTGATTCTGGGTTCCAGTTGAAGAATATTGGGGGTCTAGTGAGAGCAAATAATTTTGCAAGTGTATAATAACTCTGATCAGAGGGGCTGTATGAATGCATGTGAACCCAGAGGACCAGTCAGGGGATGTTGTGTGAGCCGACATGGCTTCAGCTGGAGTAGAAGTGAGTGCATCTCTCTCTGACTTATTCTGATGTTGGTGGTTCTAAAGAGTGGATTCTGGAAAATCTCAACAGTGAGGAAGATGCCTTTCCAGGTAGGCAACAGGATTACAGGTGGGATCTAATAAAGCAGGTTCCCAGGAGCCTTTAGCTTCTGCCTGCTGCTTGGGAGGCTGAGCGAGCATGTAGAAAGAGAAGAAAAATAAAACATGAATGAAGAAGTTTGTTCTTGTCATATTTAATGTCATAGTGGTGAGAAGTGTGAGTACCTGTCTGTGATCACCTCTTCTTGCTTTATTACTTAAAGATGGTCTTTCTGAGGACACCTGCTCTTTTCTGCTTCTGCCACTGCAAAATGTTAAAGCCTTTGGTTTGGGACACAGTTCTGTCATGGCAGTTACTTAGTCCTGGAGACAACAGTTCTTCCACAGTGTACCCAGATGCTTGGGAGAAACTGACCCTCACCTTCTGAATTGTTAGGTTTCATGGTAGCACATTCATTTGTCTGTCCTTGCTGTTTACTCCTGATATCAAGGGCTCTCTCTGGGCATGGGGTCAGGATGAGGATTCACTCTGGGCTCGTTGCAGCTCCAGTGTCTTGTAAATGGAAGAAGCACAACCTTTAGCACACTGCTCAATTTCTTTATTTAAATGAGCACATGCAGTTTTACTGTCATTTGTTAAAGAGGCCTTCCTTTTCTCATTGTGTATTGTCGGCACCTTTGTTGAAGATCAGTTGACTGTATAGGCATGCATTGAATTCTGGGCTGTCTATTCCGTATCTCCGATACTTACATGTGCCCCCATGCTAGGACCCTGCTGTCTGAATTTCTGCATCTTTACCTCTCGTAGATTTCAGTCTCAAGAATGCGTATCTTCCAACGCTATTCTTTTTCAACATTATTATGGTTATTTGAGACATGTAAGAATTCATAAAAATATTTGGGTTATCTTTTCCATTTCTGCACAGATGGCTGTTACCAGTTTGATAGTAGTTGTTGTGCATCTTTGGATCATTTTGTAGTATTGTGCATTAGTCAGGTTTTGTCTTCCTGTCCATGAATATGGGATACCTTTTCATTTGTTTGTACCTTCTCTGCTTCCTTTCAGTCACATTCTGTTCTTACCGGGTTACTAGTATTTCATCTCATTCTTTAGATTTATTTCTAAGCATCTAATGATTTCAGAGGTTATTATCCATGGAATTACATTTGTAATCTTACTATTGGATTGTTTATATTGAGTGCATATTAACACAACTGCCGTTTGAGTGTTAACCTTGTATTCTGCAATTTTGATGAATTTATTAGCATGAGTAGCATTCTTGTAGACTATCTCTGGCTTTCCATATGCAGAATGTTAAAGAACTTCTCAGCTTCATACCTCTCTTCTCAAGTATATTGGTGCTGTGAAGGTCTATTCATATTCACCTACTGAATGGTGTCCTTCCAATTGGTGTAGTAAGGTTGTTCAAGGAATACGTTGCCTACTTATTCCATAATTTATAGTTTTAATTCTTTGTTCATGCTATTGTATTTATTATTTTTCCATCGAGTAAAATGCAGTATTTCTGATTAGATTCTGCATACCTAACTTCCCTCTTCGTGTTGACTGGAAGAATATAGGAACGTCTCTTGTGCTTCTGTCTTTGCACCATCAGTTATCTTTTAAACTCTAGACTTCAGAATCTGAAGCGAATCTGGAATGTGGAAATGTGAAGGAAAATGCACAAGAAAGAAACCTAATGTTGCTATTCCCATGGCTTCCCTCCTTTCATCAGCCTAAATGTATATTTAGTTCACAGTATTTGAGAGCATGTTGCTTCTACTCATATCACAAGTTTTCCCAAATACATACTGATAGTATCTGTGTCTAGGCCAGTTTGCCTACCAAAACATAGTTTTAAACATACTTTTGTGGATTATTCAAAATTCCCTATGTACAGAGATATCAATAATATGGTTTCACGCAACCTATTACCCTCCTCAGAAGGAAAGAATGCACAAATCAGGTCTCCCATGACGTTATCCAGAGCACTTTTCCAAGGCTAAGCTACGGTCATCTCCATAACTTAGCAACAGCCTCAGTGCCACTTTTCATTGAAGAAAAAGAAAGAAATACAAGATATGATATCACATGCTTAGAACCTTCCATTATGGTAGATGATTCTCCTCCCCAAGTAAACTGGTGTTGATTCCATTTGACCAGGTATCTGTTGATCTTTCATCAGATCACTGGCTCATTTCATAGACAACATGCACTTAAATTGTTTCTTTTTTTCAGAAGTAGCTACTGTGTGGGATCAGGATGTCAACAAAAGCATTTTTGACACTTGTATCTCATTATTTTGTCCCAAGGTTAGAGTTAAGGTGAAATGACTATTTTTGGACAGGGCAGTTGTGCATAATGGCGTCGCCCCTGACTTGGGAGCTTGTCTCTTGGGTTTGCATGCAGCTCTGGAATGTGTTAAGCTTTGAGATACCAAGCAAGTCAGTTCTTTTTTAATTTACCATTCTGAAGATCTACAATATACAGTTTATTTTAATAAACCCATTCAATCCTCACTACAGACCTCACCTAAACAGTGATTGTTTACTATCCACACACTCCTTGGATGGAGAAACCGAAGGGCTAATGAACGTGCCCATGCTTCTAAGCTCCTAAAGGAAGGAGGCAAGATATGAACCTAGGGATATAGCTCTAAAGCTGAATTGATAATGAATGGTTGAACTGCAGTTATTACCCTGAGGAGGATGGCTCTCAACCCTACCATCACAGGTAGCTATAGGTTGGTTCCCTCACACATGCTAGTCCTAGATTTACATGAGTCTACGGAGATCCCAAACACTGTCTGTGATTCCAGGATGGCTGCAGCAGTCACGTGGCTTAGGGCAGACAACAGTGAATGTAACTGCAGGATATGGCACAGCCATTGGTGTGAATAATACAGAGCTGCCCCAGATGCCTCTGACAACAGGGTCAAATGCAAGTTCAGAATATTAGGAAGCAGTACTTAGAAATACTGATAAACTCCTTTCAGTGCCGGGGACATTCCTCAGCAGTTGGCCCCAAACAAATAAGATGAATGAGATATTTCTGAGATAGTTGAAAACATCACCACAAGACCTAGAAATGATCAAATCCTGCAGACTACATTCATTAGACACAATGACAATTAAGACAGCAAAATAGCATGGGGTTACTAGTTCACCACACTCACTGCAGCTCTGCACTGCAGAGTTAAAGCACATCAGCATCCAGTCCATGTCTCCATTCCTGAAATAAACTATGCTCAATGGACTGGCGAGTACAAAGATAGGTATCCTCCATAGGCAGTTACTGCACATGCATGATAAAGGAAAGGGGGACTGAAGAAGGAACTGTCATGTGATTAACACCAGTTGTTTTATAGAATATAATTTCAGTATTTCCAATTCTTCCATCATCAACTATAACAAAAGTTTAGTACATAACTACGATAGACTGTTTTGCCTAGAATTGAATCCGTCTGTCTGTTTAACTTAGCTTTTATTCAAGGATTGAAAACTCTAAAAAACCGAATTGCAGTGACAGCCATTTATGTGACAGCCATTTCCCTTTATGTGAATTTATAAATGGAAAGATGTCTTGGGACATAAATCATATAAATAAATATTGTTATTTCTGTTTGACACAATAAATCACTAGTGTCCTCTTCTAAAAAATAAACCCCACCATGATTACACATTGCAAACCGAAAAGTTACCTAAAACCAGTCTCAATCAATTTAGAAGTTTAATTTGCCAAGGTTAAGGACATGCTGGTGACACAGCCCCAGGAGGTCCTGAGTACATATGTCCAAGGTGATCAGGCTACAGTTTGGTTTTTACATATTTTAGGGAGACATAAGACATCAATTAATACATGCAAGGTGTAAATTTCTTCCGTTTAGAAAGACAGGACAACAGAAAGTGGGAGAAGGTGAGGGCTCCAGGTCATAAGGAGGATTTCAAGATTTTCTGATTGTCAATTGGTTGAAAGAGTTTAAAAACCTGGAATCAATAGAAGAAAGTGTCTGGGTTCAGATAAGGGGCTGGGTAGACCCAGGTTTTTATTATGCATCTTTAAAACTGATGCTAAATCTAGCACCAGCCTGATTGGGTCCTAGGGTACTGACATAGTCTTTAATATGCTGTTTGTTTAAAAGAGCTTCAAAACGTGTGAGAGGCAGAAAGGCACTCTTCCATTGAACCTTAGTGTGCATTTGAGTTTCCATTTTCGGTTGACTCTTTTGTGTTGCTGCATGATGCCTCTAGTATGAGGCGGAGACCTCCATGTCTCATCTGTTTCCTGCTGCCCTCCCTTGCAAGCCCTATTCCACCCAGGGGGACGGCCCAGCAGCAACACAGTCCATGCTTGATAGTCACCCACCTCCATACCCCACATCCAGCAAAGCTCCCTGAGTGACTCACAGCCACCAACCACCAGGGTGCTGAGCTTTCCTCTGTGTCCTTCCAGTGTCTTCAAATGACCAGGCAAGTACAGTCGGACACAGATCCTGGAAAGAGGATGAAGACCTGGAGGAGGAAAGCCTCTATGTAAGACTCCTTTTCTTTGTCTTCTAAAGAAATTTTGCTTTTGTGATTTCTTCTCAATTAATTTTGACCTGAAAATGTACATTATGTACAGCATAGGCAATTCTCTGTGGGTTTGAAATTCAGTAGGAGTGTCTTCCCAACTAACACGTGATACACTGGGAGGTTTTCAAAGGACAGCATCCATTATTGGCTGTAATGCCAAGGCACTGTCCTCAACACGTTTTCCTCCTTGGATTAGGCACTGTGTATTTGTCCATTAAATCCACTTTAAAGGTGAATTGTGTGAATAAAGATCTTATTTTCCATAAGCATCCTCATGGTTTTGGGGATGTTGACCTATGGCTCAGCCACTACTGCTTCTGGTTTTCTACCCTTGCCAAGGGAATAATAGATCCATGTGAAGGGCACCGCAGTCTCATCCTCATAATGTTTTCTTTTGTGTAATTGCAGATAACGTCCCAGGAAAGGGTGATCGGTAAGTACCATGAAGTAACTCACATCATGAGGGACCAACTTGCTGCTTGAGTGTACAGAAACCTGTTTCTGGGATCCTGCTGGGAAGGAGGATTGGGGATCTCCTGAGAGAAAGTGATTTGGCCAATATAGAACTCCAGCCAGAGAGGCTGTAGGAAGGTTTATCAACTCAGAACAAAGACCAGGGAATGATGTGTGAGGCAGCATGGCTTCAGCTGGAGGAAGAGGAGTGGGTGAGTCACTCTTTCTAATGACTTGTCCTGATGTTTTTGTTTCGAAAGGCTGGATACTGGGGAGTGATTTCAGGCTCAATAACGGTGACTCCCAAGATAGAGAACAACTTTCCAGGTAGGACCTGATGGGAAAGGGTTCCTAAGAGCCTTCTGGTTATCCCCACTGCTTGAGGGGCTTAAGAAGAAGGGGGTATGAAATCAGAAAATGAAAATGTGTGTGAGGTTTGGTTTGTTCTTTTCAAAGTTTGTTGTCATAAAGGTAGGAACTGTCTCTCTGGGCTATGAGGGTGCTGTGTTCATCAGAGATGATCTTTGCAGTACGCCTGCTCTTTTCTGCCCAGTGAAACATCAAAACCTTTGGTTTGGATTAATCAGCACTTTTTGGAATTATGCACAAGGGATGCAGGGCTGGGCATTGACTGTCATCTGTAATGAAAGGAAGGAATCTGTGGGAACATCTCTCTCACAGGCATCTACTGGAACTTCAAGAAAAAGTCGTGCTGTGTGCCAAGGGGAAATTGATCATCACCCTCTGAACTTTGAAGACTTGTTACAGCACTTTTATGTTTCTGTTCTCTCTGCGGGTTTAAAGCAATCTCCCAGGGGTGGATGACAGAGTGAATATTCACTCTGGGCTCACTGGCACATCTCCAGTCTCCTGGGAAGGCAGGGGAGAAGTTTGACCTTGAGCACATTTGTAGCCTCCACTTCCCACCCCTACCACAGATTCTGAGATGAGGCTTCTTTCTCTCCAGTTCTCTAAATTTTGGGAAAACCAAGAGTTCCTTCCCACAGAAGATGGCATTACACTATTTCCTGTCTTCAAAAATTAGGCTTCTGTTGTTCTCTAAGTCGATATTTATAAGTTAAGTTCTGGACCTTTTATTCACAGATTGCTAAAAATTATGCAGGAAACTCCACATGATAAAATGTGCTGATAGCACATAATTCTGTCCATGCTACGGATGACATTTTTATCTTTGGAGGATCCTCATTTTACATAATAAGATAAAAAACTAAGTGGGCGCCCTCTCTCCACTTCAGGGCACTTCATTAAAGAACTGAGTTTGCTGCTGTCTATCATTTGCTTTTCTTCCTGAGACCTTTGAACCACCTAAATATTGCCAGCAACCTCTTTTGGGACCCTGACATCTGAGAGGGTGAGATGGCACACCCTCTCAGATGTCTTTCATTTGTATAGCATCTTACTTAAAATTTTGTATAGCATCTTACTATACAAGTTTTATATATTTTTTAAATATATTTTTTAATATATTTTTATATATTCATTTGTATAGCATCTTACTTAAAATTTTTAACCAAAAGTTTTGTTTTAATCTAATGATACAGGCCAGTAGGTTTGTGTACGCTCATCTGACCCCAGCCATGTAAGTAATCATTGATCAAAATGTCACTATGCCACATGACTGTACTTAATAACAGCTGCTTAAGTTATGAAAATGAAAAGGATAACTGATACACATTTGAGTCCTGGATACTATGTGGTCACTTCCCTATGTTGCCTCCTTGAAGCATCACAATCACTTCGAGGCATAATTGCTTTGGTTCTATTCATTATACAGATGAGGAATGTGAGTCTCAGTTAAGTAAATTATTCACGAGACACACCCACAGCTGGATCTCTGTAACACCAAAGGCTAATCTGTAAACTAACATGCTGCACTGCCTGCAGTGGCGAAGTAGACTTGCCGTGAAGTGAAGTTTGCTTCCACAGCTGGGCGTGTGAGCTTTGTGGGGTTGGTGTTACCCATTGCTTTATGGGTTTGAGATTGGTCCTGCAGAAAGCCAGATGGAGAAGTTCTTGGCTGAGGGAGTGAAAAATTACTGAAAGGATAGATGAATGCATTTGAAGGATCATGATTCCATAGAGCATGTTGTTGAGCCTCTTGGAATAAGAACAATCAATAGAGCATGTTGTTGAGCCTCTTGGAATAAGAAGAATCAAACAGAATCACCCAGTCCTCAGTTGCACCATTCAGTAAGCATCAGCACACCATGAAGTGTGCTCACTGCTATGTTGTGGGGACATAAAATCTATCCTAGGCCTCTGTGGGTGCCCATTCTGTCCTGTCCAGTGAACCTCTGTTCTGTTCCATTGGTCTACATCTCTGTTTCGGTATCAGTATCATGCTGTTTTGATGACTGTAGCAGTTGACTAAGTTTCTGATCAGGTTTTCAGTATTTATTGAGAGAAACAGAACCTTGTGCAAACAATGCACAGCACAACGTGCCCCTCATAAAGCTTTGTTCTGTGTTGCAGATAGTGCCGGTGTTCCCTCTGAAGTGTGACTCTGGTAAGTATTCTGGAATTATTGTCAAGAAAAGCTGGTTTCGATGTGAAGAGTCACCCTGATTCTGGGATTGTGATGGGAATAAGCACAGTGAAAGTGTTTTTTACAAACCTGAATTCCCCAGGGAAAAATCATGGCCAAATTTTGAGGCAGCAGCTGTGCTCCCTTTTGGGTGGTACTGAGTTGGGTGCTTGAGGATTGGCGGTGTCTCATGTGAGGCTGCATGATGTGATGTGAATGTGTGTGGTTCTGTGCTGGTGAGGCTGTGTGTTTTCTCAGGAGAGATTTCCCATTTACACAGCCCAATCAGCAGTGTCCACTTCTGAAAAACAAAATCCAGCCCCGCTCTACTCTGTCTGTACAGTGACTCCTCCACCCTCACCAGAGCCATCCCTGGGTCTGGTTTATTATCCTCATTGCTCAGGTGGAGAACCTGAAGGGCCAAGGGGTGGCCCCAGCTCCCGAGATCCTGAATGGAAAAGTGAAAACACAGACCCAGGAGTGTGGGCCAGTGCCGACACTGGCAACTACTGGCATGCTCTTAGTCACGGGGTGTTCGCCACCACGCAGGGAGTCCAGCATTTGTGTATAAGCCCTAAGGCACCGAGCCTAAGAGGTCCCAGACACTGCCCATCGTTATAAAGTGGCCACCGTGTTCACACAATCCAGGGCAGTTACAGGCACATCTCCCCACAGACCGGCATAGTCATCAGTGTGAAAAGCAGAAAGATCTCCAGGTGTTTGGATCAGCTCACAGATCCTTTTTTTTTTTTTTTTTTTTTTTTAATTTTAAGTTCAGGGGAACATGTGCAGGATGAGCAGGTTTGGTACATACATAAACGTGTGTCATGAGGGTTTGTTGTACAGATTATTTCATCATCCACATATTAAACCTAATATCAGTTATTTTCCTGATCCTCCCCTTCCTCCCACCATCCACCCTCTGGTAGGCCCCAAGCTCACAAATTCTAAGAGGACTGGGGGACCACATGGGCCAGTGCGGCCCACTTTAGTTGTGAAGTTAATTTGCTCAGCAGCTGGCCAAAGCATATAAGGATTTTTGTAATCTCTGCTACTTCTGTAGTTATGTCTTCCTATTAATTTCTGATACTAATTTTTATGATTTTCCTTTCTTCTTGATAAATATCACTGATGACTTGTGTATTAGACTTTTCTGGAAAACAACTGATGGCTTTATTACTTCTCCCTAATATTGTCCTTATTTTCTATTTCATCAATTTCTCATCCGTTATCCTTCCATTATATTAGCTGGGTTTATTCTGTTATTTTTTTCTAACTTGAGTTGTATGCTTAATAACTTTCAGCCTTTCTGAGTTTCCAATGTAAATGGCGAAGCTTATAGATTGCTCTCACATAATGTTCTTTGCTGCATCTCACAATTTTCAGTTTGCACATATTTTATTATTTATTCATAAGTATTAACTAATTGCATTTTGCTTTTCATGGACATTCAAGTTTAGAAGTATGCTCTACATTTTCTAATGTTGCAACCAACGGTCTTGTGCACCAGTCTTTTCATATTTTTGCCAGTCTTCTTTAGGATAGATTTTGAGATGTTGGATTGTAGGTCAAAGTGTTATGGCTTTGCAGCTTT
>PVKP010047806.1:0-14831 GCA_004027715.1 Plecturocebus donacophilus | reverse complement strand
ACATTTTTCTCAGTATCACATTATACCTATTTTAAAAGTGACCACATAATTGGAAGTAAATCACTCCCCAGCAATTGCATAGCATTTCACAGGTTTAAATAAAATATTGGTTGTCTGCTTATTTGTTATTTTCATCCCCTATTCCTTCCTGTCTCCATTGTTAAACACAATTATTGGCATAAAAGAGGTTTTTAATACCTATTTTTAGACTGTATTCTAGCCTGAGCAATAAAACAAGAATCCCATTCTCTCTCCCTCTTTCTCTCCCTCTTTCTTTCTCTCTTCTATTCTTTTTTTTCTTTCTTTTGCTGTTTCTTTCTTCCTCCTTTTCTCTTTTTCTAAAATCTCTTCCTCTTTCTTTCTCTCTTTCATTCTTTTTTTTTTCTTAAAAAAAAATAATAAAATAAAAAATAAAAAAAGTCAAAACCAATTGGTGTGCTGTATCCAGGAAACCCATCTCATGTAGAACGACACATATAGGCTCAAAATAAAGGGATGCAGGAAGATTTACCAAGCAAATGGAGAACAAAAAAAAGCAGAAGTTGCAATCTTAGTCTCTGATAAAATAGACTTTAAACCAACAAAGATCAAAAGAGACAAGGAGGACATTACATAATGGTAAAAGGATCAATGCAACAAGAAGAGCTAACGATCCTAAATATATACACACCCAATACAGGAGCACCCAGATACATAAAGCAAGTTCTTAATGACCTAGAAAGAGACTTAGACTCCCACACAATAATAGTATGAGACTTTTAACACCCCATTGTCAATATTAGACAGATCAACGAGACAGAAAATTAACAAGGATATACAGGACTTGAACTCAGACCTGGACCAAGCAAACCTAATAGACATTTACAGAACTGTCCACCCCAAATCCACAGAATATACATTCTTCTCAGCACCACATCACACCTACTCTAAAATGACCACATAATTGGAAGTAAATCACTCCTCAGCAAATGCAAAAGAATGGAAATCCTAACAAACAGTCTCTCAAACCACAGTGCAATCAAATTAGAACTCAGGATTCAGAAACTAACTCAGAATCGCATAACTTCATGGAAACTGAATAACTGGCTCTTGAATGTTGACAGGATAAACAATGAAATGAAGGAAGAAATAAAGATGTTCTTCAAAACAATGAAAACAAAGACACAATGTACAAGAATCTCTGGGACACATTTAAAGCAGTGTCTAGAGGAAAATTTATAGCAATAAATGTCCACATGAGAAACAAAGAAAGATCTTACATCGATGTCCTATCATCAAAATTGAAAGAGCTAGAGGAGGAAGATCAAAAAACTCAAAAGCTAGCAGAATACAAGAAATAACTAAGATCAGAACAGAACTGAAGGAGACAGAGACACAAAAAATGCTTCAAAAAATCAATAAATCCAGGAGCTAGTTTTTTTTTAAAAGATCAACAAAATAGATCGCTATCCAGATTAATAAAAAAGAAAAGAGATAAGAATCAAATAGATGTAATAAAAAAACAGGATATCACCACCAATTCCACAGAAATACAAACTACCATCGAAGATTACTACAAACAATATGCATATAAACCAGTAAACCTGGAAGAAATGGATAAATTCCTGACACTTGCACTCTCCCAAGCCTAAACCAGGAAGAAGCTGAAACCCTGAATAGATCAACAACAAGGGCTGAAGTTGAGGCAGCAATTAATAGCCTACCAACTAAAAAAAGCCCAAGTCCCGATGGGTTCACAGCCAAATTCTCCCAGACATACAAAAAGGAGCTGGTACCACTCCTTCTGAAACTATTCCAAACAATCCAAAAAGAGGGAATCCTTCCCAAATCATTTTAGGAGACCAACATCATCCTGATACCAAAACCCAGCAGAGACTCAACAAAAAAAGAAAACTTCAGGCCAATATCCATGATGAACATAGATGCAAAAATCTTCAATAAAATACTGGCAAACCAATTGCAGTATAGCACATCGAAAAGCTTATCCATCACAATCAAGTAGGATTCATCCCAGGGATGCAAGGCTGGTTCAACATATGCAAGTCTATAAACGTAATCCAACACATAAACAGAACCCAAGACAAAAACCACATGATCATCTCAATATATGCAGAGAAGGCCTTTGACAAAATTCAACAGCCCTTTATGCTAAAAACTCTCAATAAACTAGGTATCAATGGAATGTATCTCAAAATAATAAAAGCTATTTATGACAAACTCACAGCGAATATCATACTGAATGGGCAAAAACTGGAAGCATTCCCTTTGAAATCTGGCACCAGACAAGGATGCCCTCTCTCACCATTCCTATTCAACATAGTATTTGGAAGTTCTTGCCAGAGCAGTTAGGTAAGAAAAAGAAATAAAGGGTATTCAAATAGGAAAGGAGGAAGTCAAATTGTCTCTATTTGTAGACAACATGATTGTATATTTAGAAGACCCCATCATCTCAGCCCAAAATCTCCTTAAACTGATAAGCAACTTCAGCAAAGTCTCAGGATACAAAATCAATGTGCAGAAATCACAAGCATTCCTATATACCAGTAACTGACTTAAAGATAGCCAAATCAAGAACGAACTGCCATTCACAATTGCCACAAAGAAAATAAAACACCTAGGAATACAACTAACAAAGGAAGTAAAGGGCCTCTTCATGGAGAACTACAAACCACTGCTCAAGGAAATAAGAAAGGACACACATGGTAAAACATTCCATGCTCATGGTTAGGAAGAATCAATACCATGAAAATGGCCATACTGTGCAAAGTCATTTGTAGATTCAACGCTATTCCCACTGAGTTACCTATGACTCTCTTCACAGAATTGGAAACAAACACCTTAAACTTCACATGGAACCAAAAGAAACCCTGCATAGCCAAGACAATCCTAAGCAAAAAGAACAAAGCTGGAAGCATCATGACTTCAAATTATAAGACAAGGCTACAGTAATCAAAACAGCATAGTACTGATACCAAAACAGAGATATAGACCAATGGAACAGAACAGAGGCCTTGGAGGCAACGCCATACATCTACAACCATCTGATATTTGACAAGCCTGACAAAAACAAGCAATGGGGGATGGATGCCCTGTTTAATAAAAGGTGTTGGGAAAACTGGCTAGCCATGTGCAGAAAGCAGAAATTGGACCCCTTCCTGACACCTTACACTCAAATTAACTCCAGATGGATTAAAGACTTAAACATAAGACCTAACACCATAAAAACCCTAGCAGAAAACCTAGGCAAAACCATTCAGGACATAGGGATAGGCAAGGACTTCATGACTAAAACACCTACAACATTGGCAACAAAAGCTAAAATAGACAAATGGGATCTAATTAAACTCCAGAGCTTCTGTACAGCAAAAGAAACAATATTAGAGTGAATCGGCAACCAACAGAATGGGAAAAAATTTTTGCAGTCTACCCATCTGACCAAGGAGTAATATCCAGAATCTACAAAGAACTAAAACAGATTTACAAGAAAAAAAACAAACTTATTCAAAGTGGGCAAAGGATATGAACACTTTTCAAAAGAAGCCATATATGATGCCAACAAACATATGAAAAAATGCTCATCATTACTGGTCATTAGAGAAAGGCAAATCAAAACCACATTGAGATACCATCTCATGCCAGTTAGAATGGTGATCATTTAAAAATCTGGAGACAACAGATGCTGGAGAGGATGTGGAGAAATAGGAACACTTTTACACTGTTGGTGGAAGTTTAAATTAGTTCAATCATTGTGGAAGACAGTGTGGTGATTCCTCAAGGATCTAGAAATAGAAATTCCATTTGACCCAGCAGTCCTATTACTGGGTATATATCCAAAGGATTGTAAATCGCTCTATTATAAAGACATATGCACACGTATGTTCACTGTGGCACTGTTTACAATAGCAAAGACCTGGAACCAACCCAAACGTCCACTGAAGATAGACTGGACAAAGAAAATGTAGCACATATACACCATGGAATACTATGCAGCCATAAAAAATGATGAGTTTGTGTCCCTTGTAGGGACATGGATGAATCTGGAAACCATCATTCTCAGCAAACTGACACAAGAACGTAAAATCAAACACCACATGTTCTCACTCATAGGTGGGTGTTGAACAATAAGAACACACGGACACAGGGAGGGGAGCATCACACACTGGGGTCTGTTGAGGGGGAATACGGGAGGGATAGTGGGGGGTAGGGAGGTTGGGGAGGGATAACATGGGGAGAAATGCCAGATATAGGTGACAAGGGAATGGAGGCAGCAAACCACATTGCCATGTATGTACCTATGCAACAATCCTGCATGTTCTGCACAGGTACCCCAGAACCTAAAGTGCAATAAAATATATATATTTTTAAAAAGACACGAATAGGTTGAAAGATAAAATATGGGGAAAGTATACCATGTAAACAGTAACCAAAAGAGAGATGAAGTGGCTATACTAGTATCAGACAAAACAGACTTTCTAAAATATGATGGCAAAAGACTCAATCCAGCAAAAAGATATAACAATATACCTACATATGCACCTAACAACATGAGGCAAAAACTGACAGACTTGAAAGGAAATGAAAATAATTCAACAATAATTACTGGAGACTTCACTTTTAATAACATAACAACCAGACAAAAAAATCAGTAAGAAAACTGCATACTTGAACAACATTATAAGCCAACTAGACCTAACAGACATGGATGAAACTTGAAAACACTATGATATACTTTTTCACAAAAAAGTCACATATTGTGTGATTCCATTTATATAGATTGTTTAGAACATAGAGTACAGAGAGTAGATTAGTGGTTTCTGAGAGTTGTGGGAAAGAGAAAAAGGGAAATTACTACTAACAAGATTTCTTTTGAGGGTGATAAAAATGTTCTGGAAGCTGACAGTGGTGATGTTTGCACAATAGTTTGAATATAATAAAAGCAATTAAATTGCAAGCTTTAAAGGGATAAAATGTTATGGTATATTAAATCTCAATAAAAATTATATGAAGTTGGGAGTTAGTTGTGTCTTAACACACCTTCGGCTATTTTCACTTGTGAATTATCTAGAAATATACCATATATTATTCAAGACTCCTGAAGTTGTTAAATTACCAATTCATTACTTTATATTAGATGTTGCTGTCCCAGGCTTCTCTTTTAAAACATATATCAATTGCCTTAAGGGTAACTGCCATATGAAATCTCTAACTCCTACATTTGAGTGGATTTTTAGTCCCCAGAGAATGGGCAAAGAATGGGACACCAGCTTTTTCAGGCTTATGACTGTTTAGCCAGGAGAGGAGGAGAAAGGAAAGGAACATTCCTATCTCCAATTATCAGAAAACTCTGTGTCCTTAGAAATGAGTTTTAACCTTTCTAAGCATTTCCTTATAATTTGCTAAGTGAAACTAATATTAATTGCCATTCATGTGTCACTGGAGTTTCGCTAAGATTTATGAGATATTAAGCCTGAGTCAACCAAGCTGGGAAGGGCAGTAATGGGGCCCAGCAGGGAGGGATGAGGAATGGAAAATAAAGAGAGGAGAAGAAACACTTTCTCTTCATCCACAAAATAATACTTGTTTGACCCAGATCATAGAGCTGCTGCAAGGATCAAAGGTTGTTGTGTCTGTGTAAGTGCTTTGTATCCAGAATACACCACACAAATGAGAGGAATCATTACTGTTTAATGAGCTAGAAAAGCAGTTCACTAAATTGTTAGTGGTCTGAGTTACTGTTCAGTTCTCACGTGTAGGATCTTGCCCAAATTTTCCATAGAAAAAAATTGGTCTTTGAAAGATTGGTGTGTTACAAATATGAAATAATAGCATTATCATTAATGATTTTAAATTATTCAGCAACTGTGACTGAATGACATATCAGCAAAACTCTAAAGTACATAATCAAACTTTATCAATATGTTGACAGAATTTGAGACAGAATCAAGAAAAAGATTTAAAAGCACCTTTTTAATGGGAAAATGTCAAATAAATGCCAGTTATTAATTGAGCTAAGAAACTTTTATTCAGTTTAACTTTTAAGCTCATGTTGAAAAATATTAACCAATTTCTAATTCAGTCCCATGACAGTGTTTATTGGTGCCATCTGCTGGAAGTTTCTGAAAAATTGATGAGATTAAGATGAACAAAATGATAAACAGCACAGCACACTGTATTTTAAGTACACATACTCCTATTCCTCACATATTAAAATTAATGTTGGTAAAGTTCCTGGCATGCATTTCTTGTATTAGTATTTGCTATGTGAAACATTTTAATGCTGAATAAATGAATTTGTGTTGTGAATTATAGCATTCATCATTCACTCATTCACCAATATGTTTTGAGCTCTTGCTGTCTCTGCCAGGCCCTGTGCTAAGAACCAAGCATGCAAGGAGGTATAAGTCATGGTACCTGCTCACAAGGCATCTAGGACCTCCATTTGGTGAGGGAGAAGACAGATTCACAAACAACTCAATGTAACACACTGGAAAACAAAAGCTCCATGTGGAAAACTGAGGGGGGCAAATCTAGGAGAAGGTAGGTTTTTTTTTCCCACAAAATATTGAAATCCACCATCTTTGCATAAGCGGGAGAGAGAGGGAAGAATTACTGAAGAAAATCAACCTGGGGAAATGAAGGCACCAGGCAAGTAGAAAATAAAGGTATAAAGAAAACAAAACTTTCTCCAAGCCTATGAAACATCACAAGTGTCAAACGGTCTCCATGATCATCAGATTAGATTTAAATTAGTCTAGCCTTCTGCCTATTAAATGCACCATAAATCTCGATATAGAATATACAAACTCTGCAGACCAATATATTTATGATAAAACCTCAACATAATTTGCCCTACAATAAATTCAGACATAAGACAACTGTGATGAGCTTTCATCTTACTCAGCAAGCTCACCCCAAAAGTGCAATCCTGCATTTTACATGACTGAAATTTTTGGACCCCACATAGGGAACTTTAGTGGAGACTTATGCATGTAATAAAAGTTATCTTTAGACCAGTGGTTCACAAACTTTAATGTGTATCAAAATCACCTGGAAAGCTTCTTAAAACACCAACTGCTGTCCCCTTTATCCCCAACCCCAAGAGTTTCTCATTCAGAAGGTCCTGGACATGGTCTGAGAATTTGCATTTCTAACAAGTTTCCAGGTAATGTTGATGCTGCTGGTTCAGAGGCCACAGTTGAGAACCACTGCCTCAGACTATGGTAACACAAAGGAAACAAAGACAAAATATTCATCAGCTTTATAAGCATTTTAAAATAACTTATGATGGTTTGCTCTGATTTAAAAAAAATACAGGGCATTGAAAAAATTGAAAAACAGAGACAATTACAAAGAAGAAAAGGCAAATTACTTAAAATCTCAACACCCAGAAATAACCACTATAAACATTTGGTATATCTTTCATTCCATATCTCTTTTGATGTTTATGTGTGTCCACACATACAATTGAAATCATTCAGTGTATACAATTTTGGCATCTGAGTGTTTTCTTTGGGTATCATATTTTGAGAATATTCCACATTATCTAAAAATTAGCCAACAGAGAGTACATCAATGATCAGTAAATTGTCATGAGCAACTAGAGTTTAAAACCATGGGACCTCTGGGTAACAGGTAGAACATGCCACAGACCTGATCCATTCAAGGAGCAAGGAAGCTGGAGAATTTATCTTATATCTTTCCTTTGTCGTTAGTTGAGGGCCAATGCTTCCAAGACTATCAACTTTTCAATGCTGCTAGCCTCCCAATGCTTGGGCCAAAAGAAAGCCCTCAGAGGGTCACAAGTGCTTCCAATAGGATGCTACTGGTATATAAAGGAATGATGAATAAGTATAGATAGGCTATGGGTGGGTAATCACTAACAGCAGCTACAGGCAACAAGTCTAGAGTGAGGATGAAGCCTCCCACAGAGATGACTTTGAGAAGCACATCCATCTAGTCTTCTATTATTCATTTGTTTTTTTTTAAATATTCGTTCTATTATTAAACAGTTACGTCTTGTGTTCTTTCTACTGAAGCAGTTTTTATAGAGATGTATCTTTATGGAGATGTTCTTGTGAACTAAGCCTTACAGCTTGCTGTACTCATGACTTGGAAATGAAGGACTCTCCATCAGCTTGCTCTGACACCATACCTGCTAGCATTCCTTCATGATGAATTATTTTCTTTAATAGTTCAGCACATCTTAGACTGCCCGTGGTTGTCTCCATTTTAGCTCTGTTTCTACAGGTGGCAGTTTTCTGAGATTAATGTATTCCACTTTTCTCCAAATAATTTAAACTGTATTCCAGTCAGTACCACCTCACTATTGGTAGGGCAGCTCAAAGCTTTTTCCATGTTTATCTTCTTGGTGTGATTTTAGGGATGCTGAAAATCTCGCCTGCCCCAAATTCTGGCCTAGTAGAGACAGCCTGTAGGAGAGCTCATAGATACAGTTATATCTAGGGGCCAGTTATCCTAGAGTAATTCCCTTTTGGAGTCCCTGAACTGTCAAGAAAGTCTTAGCTGAGCTATGGGAAATTAAAAGGAGGATCCATGCATGTCGGAAAAGAGAGTCAGAGTTCCCTGGGGGTACTGTGGTGGTGACAGCTGTGATGAGTGTGAGATTTCTAAGGGAAAGGAAGATCTCAGAGGACAGGAGATAGGGCTCTAACATGAGCTGCCGTTCAGTGTCAATTTCCCACCCACTGACAACTTTAGAGGATGACAGTGTGGTTTTATTGAGGAAGATGATAGTTCCTTACATGTGTACTGAACATCATAGGTACATGAACTAACAGTGGAGAATAAATGGATCTCCAAAAGCAAGAGATGAGTTCCCTTGCTCAAGGAAGTGATGCTGGGTTATTCTTGTTTGAGTTTAAACCACTTTGAGATCCTTAATAATAACTGTGTCTCTTATGTAAGGCTCAGCAGTATTCTATGAAAAATAAGCAAGTCACATAAACCCTCTGAAGCCAAGGTTACCTCACATATAAAATGGATTTGGAACTATACTAGGCCCTAGGAATAGCAACCATGTTTCCCATTCAGGTTCAAAACCAATCATGAGACAGCCAAAGAGGTCAAGTAGCTAGAAACTATAAAACCAACTTTATTAATAAATAAGCTGATACTGGAAAACCTGGGCTTAGGTGCACAGCAACAGTGGGCTTCCTAATACTGCATCCCAGAATTGGGCAGGCATATTAGCACAGCCACGGGCTCAGATGGACAGCAGAGACCTTCTCATTCCTTCCTTCAGGCATGGAGAGGCAGGAATAATTGCACACTATCTGCTGGCGGGCAGATTTGACAGAGACAAAGACAGAAATGGGAGAGAAATAGGAGAGAAATGGATCAACAGTGCTTATAACGATGTTTCTTCCAAACTCTTCTCATAGGAAATAGACAGTTACTGGGTGTATTGTACTAATGAAAGCTTGTCTGCCTAGAAACAGAAGGAGTAATAGGAATAAGCAATCATCCTCTCCAATAAGGATAATCCTGCTTACTTGGCAGAGTTGCTGCAAGGCTTAAATGAAGTAAAATCGTATTCATGGTTCATCACATGGACTTAAGCTTCTGACAGCTCTGAGTCTGGAACCATGCTCTGTAACTATTAGCTGGTCTTGGCAGAATACTAAAGTCTTTAGCCTCAGTTTCCTAATAAATAAAATGAACATAATAATGGTTTATTTTGGAAGATTGTCTTAAGGATTCACAAAAATAGAGGATTCAGCACAGAGCTGGGCACATGAAAAGAACTCAATACCTACTAGATATTTAATCCTATTAAGGCATGTAACACAGTATCTGGTACACGGGCTTAGTAAATAGCAGTGGTGGAGTCCTCATGGATAACCTACTCTAGGGAAGTATGGAGGCGAAATGTGGAGCTGGAGTTCCCACACAGATTCCCTACTGGGGCACCGCCTAATGCAGCTGTGAGGAGAAGGCCACCATCCTCCAGACCCCAGAATGGTAGATCTATTGACAACCATCATGTGTCTGGAAAAGTCACAGACACTCAACACCAGTACATTAAAGCGGCCCTGGGGACTGTACCGAACAGTGGCACAGGGGTGGTGCTGCCCAAGGCCTTGGGAACCCATCCCTTGCATCAGTGTGGCCTGGATGTGAGACCTGAGTCAAAGGAAATTATTTTGCAGCTTTGAGATTTAATGACTGCCCTACTGGATTTCTACTTGCTTGCGCCTGGTAGCCCCTTTGTTTTGGCCAATTTTTCTCCCTTTTGGAATGGAAGCATTTACTCAATGTCTGTATCCCCATTGCATCTTGGAAGTAATTAACTTGCTCTGATTTTACAGGCTTATAGGCAGAAAAGACTTGCCTTGTCTCAGATGAGACTCTGAACTTGGACTTTTGAGTTAATGCTGGAATGAGTTAAGACTCTGCGGACTGCTGAGAAGGCATAATTGTGTTTGAAATGTGAGAAGGACATGAGATTTGGGAGAGACTGGGGGCAGAAAGATATGATTTAGCTCTGTGTCCCCACCCAAATCTCATGTCAGATTATAATCTCCAGTGT
Source organism: Plecturocebus donacophilus (assembly GCA_004027715.1). Classification (NCBI taxonomy): domain Eukaryota; kingdom Metazoa; phylum Chordata; class Mammalia; order Primates; family Pitheciidae; genus Plecturocebus; species Plecturocebus donacophilus. Next base: position 4,282 of record PVKP010047806.1, on the reverse strand, counting down.
TGGAGATTATTCTTTTCTTGTCATGATTGTTTTGGCCACTGTAGATATCTTTCATTTCCATATGAATTTTAAGATCAGCTTTTCCATGAGGTGTATACCATAAGTTTTCATAAATTATGTTTTGTTTTCATTCATCTTGAATATTTTCTAATTTTCCTTGTGATTTTTTTCTTCAAATCATGGTTAATAAAGTATTGTTTAATTTTTATATATTTGTGAGTTTCCCATGTCTATCTTATTGATTTCTAATCCAATTCCACTACGATTGGAAAAGATACTTGGTATTATTTCATTCTCCTTAAATTTACTGAGGTTTGCTTTGTGACCTACCACATAGTCTATTCTATTAAATATTCCATGTTCACTTAAGCAAAATGTTTATTATGCTGCAAACATGTATTCTTGAGCAAAATGTTGATGCAGTGTGTCCTATAGATGTCTGTTAAGTCAGGTTGGCTTAGGGCCCCATTCAACTCTTTCATTTCCTTATTGATCTTCTGCCTCATTTTTCTACCCATTATTGAAACTGGAGTAGTGAAGTCTCCAAATATTATTTGGAATTTGAGGGGAGGTTTTATTGTTGTTATTGCTCTTTTGAGACAGGATCTCACTGTGTTGCTCAGGCTGTATTGCAGTGACCATTATAGTTCACTACAGCCTTGAACTCCTGGGCCCAAGTGATCCTCCTGCCTCTGCCTCCCAAGTAGCTAGGACTATAAGTGCACACCACCATGCCCAGTTTATTGTTTTTTGTAGAGATGGTGTCTTGCTATGTTGTCCAAGCTAGTCCTGAAAGCCTGGCTTCAAGTGATCCTTCCACTTCAGCCTCCCAAAGTGGTAGGCTTACAGGTATGAGCTACAGCACCTGGCCTCAACTATTATTGTTAAAGTATCTATTTAGTGCTTTCTTTTGAGACAGAGTCATGTTCTGTTGCTATGGCTGGAGTGCAATGGAGTGATCTCAGCTCACTACAGCCTCTGCCTCCCGGAGCCGAATAATTATTTCTTGTAAGGTGAATACACTAGTAACAAATTATCTCAGTTTTTGTTTATTTGGGAATGTATTTATTTTATCTTCATTTTTGAATAATAGTTTTCCTGGATATAAGATTATTAGTTGACAGATTTTTTTGTTTTGTTTTACTTTCAGCATTTTAATATGTCATCCCATTGCCTTATGGCCTTCATTGTTGTGGTGAAAAGTTGGCTGTTAATCTTAATAGGATTTTCTCGTATGTGATGAGTTATTTTTGTCATGCTGTTTGCAAGATTTTCTTTTTGTCTTTGCACACTTTAAAAGTGGAAAGTGATTATGTTTATCTTACTCAGAATCCACTGACTTTCTTGGAGGTCTATGTTTTCTGTCAAATTTGGGAAATTTTCAGTCACTGTTTCTTCATTTTCTGTCCTTTTTCTCCTCTAATTTGGTGACTCAGATTAATGTATATGTTGGCGTCCTTAATAGTCTCTCACATTTTTCTGAGACTTTTCTCCTTGTTCTTTATTCTTTATTCTGTTTTTCAGACTGAATCATCTCAAAAAAATCTATCTTCAAATTCAATGTTTCTTTCTTCTACTAGCTCAAACCTACTGTTGAACTCCCTTAGTGAATTTTTAATTTCAGTTATTGCAATTTTCAACTCCAAATTTCCACTTGGTCATTTAAAAAAATTTCTGTACTTTTATTGATATTCTCTATTTTATGAGACATTGTCATCATATCTTCTTTTAATTCTTTAGGTATGGTTTTCTTTAGCTCTTTTAACACATTTATAATAGCTTCTTTAAAGTCTCTATCTACTTAGTTTATCATCTGGGTCCCTTTGAAGGCAGCTTCTATTTCTACTAATTTTTTTCCTATGTATGGGTAACATTTTCCTGGTTCTTAGCATGTCTCATAAGTTTTCTGAAAAATGGACATTTTAAATAATGTAGCAATTCTGGATAATGATTCCCCCAGGAGAGTGTTGTTTTCTTTGTCATCTGCTTATTTGTTAGGTGATTTAGCTGAACTAATTCTATGATGTCTCTTTCCCCTGCAATGTGCAACCTGTAATGTCTCCGATCAGATTTTATTTCCTTTTAGTTTTATCTTTTAACCTGGATACCTACACTTTGTCCTTGGATTGGCATAAGCAACTTACTTGTCAAAGATTGTGCTTAAGTTCTCTTAACTAGTTATACTCTAATACTGGATGTATGTGTGACTTGAAAACTATTGTCACAATTCATAGAGTTTATTTTTATTTATTTTTGTTCCACACTTAGCTGGTAATTACTAGCTTGGAGATTCCCTCTCTGATCATTCCTAGGATGACAAAGCTTTGGGCATGCACACAGTATTCCAGAGGGCTAGGGATACCTATGATTATTTTTAAGCCTGACTTCCTAGGAGTCATCCTTGTGGCAAAGTAGAATATCGTGTAGTCAGTGTTTGCTCATGGAGTTATGTTTAAGTCACTTGTGTCAATGAGTCTGTGCGAAGGTTGGGGAATGCTTTCAAGTCTGTGCATGTCTTGCTCTGATTACTCCTGAGTGGGTGCAACCTAGCATAGATACACAGGCTTCCTGATCCCCAGAGTTATCTGTGATCCCAGAAGAGCTCTTCTTTGTTATCCCTTTGCTGTCTCTTGGTTATTCTGCCACTTTGCTTGCAGCAGAGCTATCAGCCTCCTCTTAATTGTTCTCCACTAAGATCTTCACTGTTTTCAGCAGGCTTTTCTCTATTCTCTTTTCCAAATAAAATTGGTTCATCTGACAGAGTTCTTCGTCCTTATGGTCTGTCTTTCCTTCTGTGCAAAAATCTTACACAACTGCAATGAAGCTGAAGATACAGACATGCTTTATCTTGTTTGACATCCCAACACTACCAGTGGACATGTGGACAGGGTTGGTAGCCTGTGGTCTTTTGGACTTGCCCTTTTGGTATGGACCCTTCATGCTATAAGTTAGGGTAGGGATGACTTGGAGCCCCTAGTCTTTATCTGCAATCCCTGGGATACAGCTTCTGCTTATCAATAGTACTGGAAGGCAGAATAGAGACACAGAAGTCTCAGCCATGGCTGTCTGAAATTACCTTTCTCTGCAGAATTACATACATTAAATATAACTCTTTTTAATGACATACATTACATATACTAAAATAATTTGCAGAATTACATAGATTCTGCAACATGATACTGAGGGTTAGGGGAGAGAATTTATAGTGGTCTGCATTTTCATGGTGAACCATGACCCCAGACTGAGAGAGAGAGAGTCCCTGTCTTCTTGGCTGTGCACACATGGAGTAGAACTTTTGTAACACAGAGCTGGAGGCAGAGGAAAGAGTAATATAACTGGTTGTACCTCAAATGCCACAAACTGCCACTGTTCTTAACAAAATTTAGTAGACTTTCTTGAATGAATGTTTCTTCATTGTCATATTTACTTCAGACAATTTCCAGATATTTTGAATGATTTTTAAAAAATAGCTTTCGAGAGAGATCCAAGATGGCCGACTAACAACAGCTCAGGAATGTAGCTCCCAGTGAAAGCACAGAGAACGAGTGGACGCCGCACTTTCCGACGAGTTTTTGTTGCCCACAGACCGGGAGATTCCCGGCAGAGAAGCCACGCGGGTCGCCAGCGCGACTCTTTTGGCCAGCGCGGCTGTTTTGCCGGCACCCAGCGCGGCGCTTCCCGGTGCGGAGTGTGCGGGACGGACGGGCTCGGCTGGTCCCATCCCCACAAGGAAAACAGCAATTGGAAGCGCTGAGGACGGAGGGTTTCACAGCGGGCGCAGAGAACCCGGGAAGAGGGGAACCGGCGTCCGCCAAAGGAAAACTAAGAAACAGAAAAACTTCATCACTGGGCGGAGAGAGATCCAAAATGGCCGCGTAGCAGCAGCTCGGGATTGTGGCTCGCGGTGAGGGCGCAGAGAGCGAGGGGACGCCGCAATTGCAGACGAATATTTGATGCCCACGGACTGGGACATTCCCGGGGAGGGAGCCACGCAGGTCGCCAGCATGACTCTTTTGGCCCGTGCGGCGCTTCTCGGTGCGGAGTGTGCGGGACTGGGTGGTGCCCTTTTGGTCGGGCGCAGCGGGTCCCATCCCCACAAGGAGAACAGCAATTGGAAGCGCTGAGGACTGAGAAGCACAGCTGAACCCGGGAAGGCCCAGCTCTGTGGGGAAGGGGCGCCCCCCGAAGGAAAACTAAGAAACAGAAAAAACTTCATCACCAACAAGCCGGACGTCCACTCAGAGACCCAATCTGAAAGTCGGCAATTACAAAGACGACAGGT